>CM042759.1:16484421-16509322 GCA_022496165.2 Catalaphyllia jardinei | reverse complement strand
TATATATATATATATATATATACGAGATGTTATAACTTTCAATTTTTTTCCAAGATAATTGAAATTAATCGTTTACTTTATTTTATATGAAGAGAAATAACCTCAAAGTAGGAGACAAGCCATTGCACCGCCTTATCTACTCATGCTAAAAGTAATCAGATGAAAATGATAACAACAGAAAGATTTCCTAGTAAGCTCTGCCATGAGCGCAAAAATTTGGGCTCCGAATTACATTAGCTCCCAAATCGGTGTCAATGGTGGAAAATGCGCTATCGCTCAGTTTGTTTGTCGCCCAATCTGCGAAAGCATGAAAAATACATTAAACTTTCAATATTTTTTTTTCTTACCCAAGCGAGCTCTAAAACAACTGTACTGTTCCGCGACTTGCAAGGTGAACTTCGTGCGTGATAATCTCTTTGCCTTCCGCTAACTGCTAATGTGGCGCTCTAGAAAACTTCTAATCACCAAAACTTCGTTTGGAAGCTAAAATACTGTCTGTCCGTGTACTTGAAAAAACAAAGGGACAGGTGAAATTGATATGCCTAAAACAACCCCAGAATCCTATCGGATGCCAATATCAAAAATGTAGATAAACCATTCTTGTTGACGTCATAAAAAATTTCATTTCATTGAGCGATTAGGCTCCTTGCAAAACGTGGCCACAGTTTCTTTCTGGAATAATTAAAATGCGAGTCACTTTCAGTGGCGCAGAAGGTTACATAAAGTAGTAGATGAGGGAATTTTGCGATCTTGATTGAGGAAAAATAAAACCCGAAGCATCAAGACTTCCAATTTTTTGAGATGAATAATTAACATGCAATCCAGTTTACAGATGTGTCTACAGTTTTAAATATTTAAACTTTCTCTAAATATAAGCCGTGCTTAGATGAAAGTCGAACAAGCTGGCTCAATTCTTTGGGATTGACAGAATCGGTAGTGACGGTTTTTATAACGATAATCAGAGAAATGCAGACAATGTCAGTTTAACCTCCTATAGGTTTTTAGTCATAAAATTAGAGTTTTTGTCACATTGTAGAAATGTGTTTATAATTCTATAAAAAAATATTCACTGAAGACTGAAGCTACTGATAATGGACTCATGGAAATTTTGTTGTTAGTTATCGCTTTTAGGACTAGTCAATGGAAACAGAGGAAATATGATTATGGCCAGTTTAGTGATTAACGAGGGACAAGAGATTGATCTCATCTTGAAACGAGCGCAAATAAACAGGTCGGTGAAGCTACTTGGCGAATATCTGTTTTTTTTAAAGCGATACGAGTTGATGGTCGTCATTAATGCATACCCCATGGCTAGACTAAGATATTTTCATTTATCACATTTGGATATTACATGTACATCGGCCAAAAAAATAAATTAGATATAGTTTGGGAAAATTGGCTTAAATGCTCTAGGATATCGGCTGAGATATTTAAAATAAGCTGTATCGCTGACTTCTGTCGTGTATACGATTTTACCTCGAGCTCAAATAAACTCTTAGCTAACACTGAATATTGCCTAGCTCTGGTCATTTCCTGTATACAATCTTTGTTTTGCAAGTACAGTATGGCTGATGAAGGTTAGCAAAAATAAATTTGGCCACAGTTTTCTTGTTAATGGCCTGATCTATATTTTCACATACAGTTCAAAATTTGTTGACACTCAGTTTAAGAACACCTGACCCTTGCCACGTTCAGTTCTGCTTTTTAATATTAAAATTGAAACGAAACAAATTGCAGCCCCAAATTTAATTTGACCTTTTCAATTTCAAAATTACATTATTAGTAAACTACTTCATATACTCGATCTGTAAATTAAAATTTTAATTTCGGGAAGAGATTACTTGCTGATAATTTCTCCCACGAAAACACGAAACCAGAAACAGTTCACGTCAAGACATTTTCATAAGTTTTGGCCGCAAAAGTCTCTGATCTGCCGAACTGGGATGTATTTTTTATCTATGTGTTAGGTGGTATAGACAGCTTTCGGAACCTGAACTCATTGAAATACATGTGAATATATTGCTAGAACATTGTAATAAAAGCCTTATAGTGTATGGATAATATTTCGTACGAAGGACCTTCTTAGATTAAGATTTATCCTTGAAATTTGAACCACCTTTTACCTCAATGTCAATTTATTAAATGGTTGGTTTATGATTGCAAAGGGTTTGGAGTGTCTTGAAATTCTATGGACATATACAGCACAGCTATCTGCTTTTTAAGGGGCTCTGAAACATTATTTTAGCCACTAAAAGAAAGAAAAGGAAAACAGGCTGTTCTTCTTACCCATAAAAGAAGACGTTGACATCAAAGACATCAGGAGGTTCTGTCCTACAAACCAAGTAGATGGTCGACAGTTGAATGTATGATACCCTTATATGCGGCTAGATCCTTCAACATAAAATTTTGCAACTTTCTATCCAAAAAGGAAATTGATTTTAAGTGTGTTTACATTGATTTCCGTGCCCTCAAACTATCCCTTCCCTCTTTAATCTGAAAATAGAATCGGTAATAGAATAGAAGCTTTTATAAGTAATTGGAGTCAGTTTGGTGTCATCGTTTGAAGATTTGCGCCAATCTGTTTTAAGAATTTGATTGTATAACCTGGACAGCTATATCGATTGGATGTGGTCTGAGCTGAGAAATTTTTATAGATTTTTCGTGATCTGCTGATGAACTCTCAGATACCCGTCTGATTCGTTTAGCTTAGAACCGGATAAACGTCACAGCTATCGATTGAAAAATACAAAACAAAAATTGCGATTTTAATTTTGAAAGATCTTGAAATGAAATCAAAAAACCATTCAAGGCTCGCCATGATGGCAAAATATTTGATTCTTATCTCCTGTTAGAAAAAAATCGGAAATATAATTATAATTTCACAGTATATACGTAAACAGTACCGGATATGTCTTGAGAGCATTTTTAGCTTTGAAAAAAGAAGAGAAAAACAAAATTAAATCCTACTGAAAAAGCTTAAAATTTTTACATCTAGTCCCAGACTTAGGAGTACTTTTGGCAGTTTGACGTCCTGTTGGTAGCTGATTCATCAACTCGGATGACAAATATTTATTCAGTCTGATTTGCAATTTTTAAAACGAAAAATACTATTTGGCGATGAAATAATTTACACTGGCCAAATGCGTACCAGCAAACTTACAATGCTTAAATTGGAATGACTTGAATTTGGTCTGAACACTGAATATGCCGCAAAAATCCGAAATTTAAAAAATTATTTCAGCAGTTTAACCACTTCGTATGGAGTGTACGCAATAAACTACCCGGCTTGTTATTTGTAAAAGTGTCCTCGAGTAGTGAGGAAATTTAAATGAGACTGAAAAATAATTTCAACAACCTGGGGACGTTCCATATTTCATGGTAGCTACATCTCACCGTTTAATAAGAATGTTATCACTACTGCAATCAGTACAGCACTAACTGAAGTAAAAAATCAGTACAGCACTAACGTCCTAATTATAAATTTTAGATTTCCTTTTGAATTTCATGTGTTTTTGTTGATATTATTAATATTTTTTTATGATAGGCCTCTTCTCTCTTCGGCACTTTTTTTCTCTTATTCTTAGAATAACGACTCAGTACTGAGATTTGTGCTTCACAGTAAAATTATCTTGTGGAGGTCTCCGACGGCGTTTTTCTAAATGTTGTTACCATTGCTTGCAGTTATTTTTTAAAGAATGTTTTAATGTATGAGACAGGCTATCCTTCGGAAGATAAGTTGATAAAACGAGTGTTAAATTATTGACGATAAAATCTATCATGGCAGTGAAAACCCGTCTACGAACATGTCACTGAAGCAATTTCTGATGTCATCTACCCTTTTTAAAAACTATTTTCCTCTTTTAAATCACTTTATACATTCAACGCTTGTAATTTAGTTTTTCAAACTTCGCTTAATTAATTCTTAAATAGACTAACTGGTTTCCACTTGGCTCAGAATGAAAGAATAGGGAAGCTAAAAGAAAGTGAAGAGTGATCATCGCAGTAAATTTTCCAGTTTAAGCAACTGGAAAGAAGAAGCCTGAAAAATATCAGGGCTTCAACGGGATTCGAACCCATGACCTCCGCGATACCGGTGCGATGTTCTACCAACTGAGCTCTGAAGCCACACATTGGGAGCGAGGTCAATTTATTGAGTTCATATCTTCCCGTGCAGTGAAATGATGTGAAGTATATATGAAATAATTCATATTTGAACTGCGGTTGTAGATGAAAGTGAAGCATTTGTGCTGAGATGTTTGATTCCAATTAATTTTCTTCTCTAGAGCATCTTCGCATGAAACGTGAAAAATTCTAAATTGAAATCGCTTTGATAAGGCCCTGTTTTTCGTTTCATTGTGGAATCCTATACCAGCCTTGGAAATAGGGGTAGACATGTTGTCTGTTCGTTTGAAAACGTTTTGGGGCACTTATACACAAAATGCATATCTTTAGCAGAAAATTTAAACGAATTTACGTCGCAACCTCAAACAGTAAATATTTGAAATTACACTGATTATTACCTTGCTTTTTGGTCGCCTTTGGTCTTCCGACTTGCGCGTTCAATAAAAACCTTTGGTTCGGCGTGAAACTTTAGTATGTGGGATCAACTTGACTCAGCTCGAGTCCGTGTTCTGTGTCAGGAATTAATTTGGCATGAAGTCGTGTCACTTATTTCTCGTCGAATTTATACAGTTTTTTCGGCTCCCGAATAAAAACCTTCAATATCTTCAGTATACTAAAAATTAAGCCGCGTATCGCTTTGACCTTCTTATATGATAAAACTGAAGAGTTTTTGGCCAACACGTGCACTTAGAATATTCCTGAAGTTAGTAGAATGCTTTAGTCCTCATTATTTTATTTTACGACACATACGTCAACACAAAACTCGGAAATACATCAAACCTACTGCTGCACCTGCGACTTGAAATTGAAAAATACTTCTTTGTTCATTTTCAAAACTGCACGGGTTATACTTATTCATATGTGAATCCACAGTAGGCCATCACATAGAGGTTCTAAAAACGTTATTTATCTAAAGAATTGTCAGAAAATAACTTAATAAACATTCATTCTAAAGTTTTAAATGAACTCTTTTAAGGGTACCATGCATTCAATAATTTATTTGAATGTCAATTCAGAGGACTTGGCGGCCCATCTAGCCGCCATAGTTACATTGTTTTCTCTCATCAATAGTCTGCTTAACAAAGCATTGATATTAATATTAAAAGATCTATTGTCATCGATCACAACTGTCTTTTCGACAGGTGCAATCTTGACACAGGCTCAATAAATTGAAAAGGAGACATTTCTGGAGGTCCAGTTGCGATTCTCACACCACTGTCTTTAACCCCACCCATGGTCACTTTGGTGCTAGTAGATTAAAGTGTCTTGTTAAAGATATTGGATTTATTTGTTAACAACAATTCAATAATTAAAAGACCAAGATTGACTTCAGCGAGGAAAATTTCATCTCATTTCAAATGCTATACGTGCCTCATGGCAACAACCTCGATTTTATATGACGTTATGTAACAATAATCCTCCTACAGTTGTGTTCCTTTAGCCAAAGTCAAAGACAATATCAAACTAATGAAAATGTGGGTTGGTGACTCACTATTTTCTTGCGGTTTTCTTTCAATTCCTAAAATCGCCAAATAAGCCTTAGCTCTCTTAATGATGTTGAATATGCCATCTATGAGACAAAGCCTATGTTGTCAAGCCCGACACTTCCCGTACAAAGCAAAAGTACTTAATTTGCATATATATTCGTATATACGTGAAACATCCGCTCCTTCTGCTGGTTTCAAAACAGATCATGAGAGAATGACGTATTTATTGAAAAACTCGTAGGAAATCATCCCTCAGACGGTAAACTCAGAAAGTAGTTTTGTTTTAAAGTTACTTGCTCAATAGCATTACCTTTGCTCGTTGAACAAAGGGAATTAATCCAAGATGGTCAAAAAGATCACCGAAGATCACTGAAATGTCACCCATACAAATAATTATTTTTCGGACTGACTCATTGAGTGTCAAGGCTCAAAGTTTAAAGCCCTCAACTTGCAAATGCCAGTAAAGCGACAAACACGCATTTTCTTTAAAAAGATTGGTAATTGAATAGTCAAAAGAAAAGTCCTAATGGGCTTAGCGTCGAAGACCCGGAGTAGATGAAAACCGTCAACGGACAAAATGCTATATTAGGAACTCCCCGAGGTGGGGGGGGGGGGGTACTTCCTAAGAGGCTAATGGGGATGTGCCGCTGGTTGGGGTCGCATTTTCACGCTTGGATTGACTATAATGGGGTTACATTTTTAGTAGAGTTACTAGAATGGGGTCGCACATTTTCGGAATTTCTGGGATAAGAAAATTCTGGTAAGCAGGGATTTAAAAATAGGAACATTCGCGGTTAAAAAATGGTTCGTGCCGTTGTTTTGTTATTTAGCAGTCGGCTCGCACTGAAGTCCGTTCATGAAATCACAACTTAAACGTTAACGACAGGGTTCAGAACAAAGTCCAACAAATCTTCCGTGCTACGGTATTTATTTTCCGGTTATTCTGCGTTGTTATCTTCCATCGAAGTTAACTCAACTTGGATCTTCTTTTCGATTAGCAAGCGTTTGATCTCTTTCACTTGGGACTTAGTAGCTTTCAACGTGAAGAATGTTTGTATTTCAACTATTTATGACGGTACGTTTGTAAATACTTACGGTTAGCAAATGTACCAGGATGCTTGTACTATTTGTACTACATTCAATTAAACTCGTGTCAATTCAGTTTAGGATGACCTACTTAAAATGCTCTATAAGGTAGAGGCATAAACAGAACGTGACTAAGTTGGGATCGCGAAAATTACATTTGCCCAAAAGTGACTAAGATGGCGTCTATAATTAGCCACAGAATAGACTATAATGGGGTAGGGGTCCTGAGAGACCAGCAGCACATACCCAGCGAAACTGGCCCAAGTATCCCCCCTCCCCCCTCCCCCCCGAGGAACTTCCATTAAGCAAACACTTTTCGTTATTGTCAAGCTCAGTCAAAATTAAATAAAGAGTTTTAATCCACAGACTCGAAAGGTAGAGCTACCTTGTACAGTATAATAAACAGTACCACATGAAAGCACTGCTCAATAGCTTTCATCTGAATGGTTACACACTAGGGTTTCATCCACAGACTTAAAAAGTAAGCAGCGTAATAAACAGAACCACAAGTACTGTTTAATACCTTTCATTTAAGTGGTCACACACTAGGGTTTCATTCACAGACTTAAAAGTTAGAACCACCTTGTACAGCATAATAATGAAAGTACTGCTCAATAGCTTTTATTTGAATGGCCGGCCGCACACAAGGGTTTAATCGAAACACGTTAATTTCGAGCAATGTTGTACAAACCCATAAATGTTACCACATAAAATACTGTATGGTAGCTTTAATTTCATACACAGAATGTCTTCCAATAAGCGTTTTGAAGTAAGATCAGGCACTTCCTCTTTGCTTTGAAAACGCATCCGTTTGATTGGCAGAATACGACCAGCGGTCTTTCTTTTAAGGAAGTACATTTCGTCTTTATCACCTGTCAAGTAACAAGAAGCAATTTTCAGTGATGGAGAGCGAGATTTCTATGTCTCGTCTGGCAGCCAATGTTCCGTGTCGAGGAGTACATTACTGACGTGGAAAGCAATACTTCTCCACGCCGACGCCTTTTAATGCCATTATGAAAAATCCAACTCTTTTCCGAAGCCGCAAGTGAACTGTCGGCCGCCGGCTGATCCTTGTCGTTGGATAAGGTTAAAAAGACCGCAACAGTTAGAAGCCAAAACAGAGAAAGCAACGGTTTTGGCAGTAGGATTTTCAAAGATTAAAAGGAGAGAACATTTTGGACGTCTAAAGCAAAGTTTTGGCCAAAGCTATGTCAAGAGATCAAACCAGACAAAAAATATATTTCAAGCGCAAAACTTGAGTCTGATGTTTCTGAATATTCACAGAGGTGAAGATGGAAAAAAGCAGTGTATTTCAAAATAAATTTCAGCTCCTGTCTCTTATTATGACTTCAACAAAGCTTTGTCTACCCTTTCAGGCCGCTAATACAGGATATTTAAGTTTCCGTGATTTTAACAACAGTATTTTGCCACACCGGGGACTGTCAATACTTTTAACTTCTAATTTGTTTAAGAAGCTATCTTCGCATCGTCGGCAATATACACGGAAAATGACTGCCGAATTTAATCCGCGAATTATCCGCCGAATGGCGTTCTAACTCAGGTAAGGTTTCTGAGTGAAACATGATTGTGAACGTTCAGTTTTAAAGCTTCAAGTGAGATCCTACGTATTTTCTTGCAGTTCTTAGTGTTTATTATATGCTGTGTGTTCAAGGTGGTTCTAGCGGCCTAGTCTGTGAATTAAACTCTAGTGTGTGACCATCCAAATGAAAGCTATTGAATACTTTCATATGGTACTGTTTATTACGCTGTACAAGGTGGTTCTTTCTTTTAAATCTGTGAAATAAACTCTAGTATGTGACCTTTCAAATGAAATCCCTTTAGCAGTACTTTACCTTATAATAGTACTGTTTTAAAGTTTGTGATGAAGCCTTTCTATTACAATTTTGAAATCCTACACGTCTGGAGGGGGCAAAGTTGTCTCTTTCAGGGTGGAGCTTTGACGCCGTTAACAATGAAACTGGTTATCATCAAACACGACGTAAACTCGAATGGATTTAGTATCGAAAGAAATTCTTTTACGAAGTTCACACGTATTTTCGTTTTCAAATTATTCTCCCAGGCATCTAGATTGAAAGGTCTTTAACAACTGGTATGCCATATTTGCCCCTTCTAGATGAATTTAAGAAAATTGTTAATATTCTTTAGCGTCAAATCATGTACACATTTTAAAACAAATAAATATCTTCAAAATTTGCAGGGCCCTTGTTCAATACTTTTAAAATGTGAAAATGTTTTACCGCACAAAAGACAGAGCTTTTGACGCAAAATCAACAACAATAACAACTGAACTGAATCAAAAGACTACCACAATTTTCTGTAGTAAAGATACGGTTTCGTTAAACCAGTTGAACGCTCTGGTTTGACTTTTCTTTGAATCATTTACAATTCCACTCACCCTAGAACATCATTAGGGGCCGTTCACAAGCTGTTTTTCCTTGATAGATCGCTGAAGTTAGATATATGTCTTGACCGTACTGTCCGTGGCTTGGTACTGTCAGGCTCGGCCTGTTCACGGACGCGAGATGAAAATGTTTACCGTAGTTTTAAGATGTTTTTATATAAACACACTCATATGCTAATCAATTCCTCTTCCTAAAATGCAAACATATCAAAAGGCGGTCGAAAAACCTTTTCGTCAAGACAAACAATCGTCAAGATTTATCTTCAGTTGTTAGATATATGTCATGTCAGCCCCGTAATCCCCAATTGCAATTGTCTTATTTGAACAGAACTTCTAAACCTTCTTTCACGCAAAGGTGTAATGCCAGAATTCACGCTCTCTTTTTTTAAAACAGAGTTTCCGAGATAATTTTTTTTGCACATTTAGTTACAGGACCATCGTTTTACTTAATGGCGCTGAATTTTAAGACTAGCGAGTACTTTTTCAATTGCATATCTTAAATTTTCGAGGTATTTCATATCTCAAATCAAATTTACTATGTAGAACGTAAAATAATCCTTTATAAAAGGAAATAACAGCGTGTCTTAAAATACGTCGTAAAGGCTTTACAATATTAAGTTGTATTGTATTCAAAGCTTTTAAATCTTTCCAGGAGGCAACAGAATATTTTTGCGAAACGAGGCTGTATAAAAAAATATTGGGCACACTTTCATTATTTCATTTGCACTATTTAGAGTTTTGAGGGGGCCGTGGTTTTGTCTTGTTCAGTACAGTCAAGTCTTTGGGGCAAATTAAGTTAGATGGTTTATTGTTTTTCTGTTTGAAGATGACCGATTCCGAATCGGATGCTGTATATATTTTCCTCTTTGAGTAGCACTTCATAACGAAATTTTTGTTTTTTTTTTGACTCCCAACCGGGCCCAGCGCAGTAAAACTGAAATTAAAAAAGACACACATTCCAGGATATTGTGATTTCTTTGACGTGTGCAACTGCGTATGGTAGAATTTGATCACAACCCAAATATACAAATTTCATTCTTAAGATTGGAAAGTCAACTGAGTGTGCGCTCAGTGCAGAGTCGATTTGGTTTAGTAACGCATGTACTTTGTAGAAACATCAGCTTTGCTTTAAGGTTCGAGCTATCATGGAACCGAAAGAAGTTGTTAAAATATACTTTATCGTGCAGAATATGTCATAAATAATAATCTAAAAACTTTGAAGAATCACCGAGTTTTGATTTAACACGTACAAATGCCGGATTTGAATTTAACTAAGTGGACAACAAGTCTTCCGATCACTGAGACAAATACGTATCACGTGATTTCCCTCAATGAATCTTTCATTCTGTGATATTGCTTCATTTCATAATGATACTTTTGAAGAATAATAAGGTGAAAGCAGGGATGAACGATAGTTGAAGACATGATTGTAAAAAGGGGGTACTTTTTACACACGAAAACAGGTAACAGTGTTTCGTGACAAAAGGAACTTACAAAGCCCTCACTGGCAGTCCGTCGTCTTGGAACGTAATTAATAACCTTCGCGAATCAGTTAATCACATTTTGCTATGCCGTGAAAAAATCCGGTGTAAGCGAAATATGTCTCAATCGCTTTCTGTTTTGTTCAGAACTCCAAGTAGATAGATAAATAAATCTGCTTCAAACATCATAAAGTAAAGATAAATAATACGGTGGCTCTCTTGGGGGTCAGATCCCGCTCACATCGCCTCCAGGATTTTTCTTGCTGTTGAAGCCCTGCAGGTGTTTTCCTTCTGTTATTAGTTATCTTATTTTCAATTTAATATTTAAATAACACGTAAGCATTATATGTTTTTGCCTTTTGGTTTTGCTCTCACCCTCTTACAAAAACTTTAATTTCAGGATTCGATTAGAAATCCTCTTGAAGGTCTAGATAAAGAGTTTAATGCGTTTTAAAAAGCCGCCATATCATTATTCTGACACAAGGACCTCTACCCACGCACATGTGATGTAAGGGACAAAAACACTTTGTGTGGGAAAGAAATGCGTGGATAGGGGCGCAAAAACGTATTCTGAAGCTCTTAACATTTGGGTTTCACCTCTGAGTTTATATTTAAGAAACGGCTATGAAATTCTAGTTTGATTTAAAGTGCTTTAATTCCATATAAACGACTTTGATTAAAGAACTGTGTCAAAATCGAGATTGATAAAAAAAATGAACGCCTTAACGACAAAACAGATCTTCGCAGTTAACTTAGAATTTCAGGCTTGTTCGGAAGGATTTCATGTATCACAGATTCACTTGCCAAAATTAATATTGCATGTATCTTAGTTGGGGGAACATTTAAACAGTTTAATTTCATTTAAGAACTGGAAACTGTATGATAAATTTGTTTCCGTTACTTTCCACCAGGGAGCTTTATTCTAAATAGCTCAAACATCTTAGTTCACCTCAGAGCAATATGAAAGACTAAACAACCTAAATGACAATAGGTCGTGTTCTATTGGGATCAACCGTTTCAACCGTAAGCGGTTTAGGTTAACGCAGTTGACGTTTTCCAATGGAACACTTTTCCAACCATTTTCGGTTGAAACGCGGTAAATCCTGGGAATAGTCATTACCAGACTACCGTGTATCCTTCCTGTCCGCGGATAAACAGGGCAAACATGGCGGGTGCTCACCGTGCTCGTGTGTAGCGTTGCAGTTGTGTCCTGCGTGGCAGATATGTCTTAAACGTTTTGACCAATTGTATGTGTCGTTATTTCTTCCAATGAAATTGCGTTGTGACAGTGTCTTCTTAGAACGGAGATCAGTTAACAGTCTTATGGCTGCGTATTATTAGATAGAACCCATGATATGACTGGCTCAGTATATCCTATTACGTCAGAGGACATGTCTGCCATATAGGACATAACTGCAACGGTACACTCGTGCTGTTGTCTCTTTGTTCTCTTCTGTTCTCTCGGAAATTTTAGAAGATGTCGTAAAGCATGAATCAGAGGATGAACTACGCGGACGCCATCTTTCTCGTTTTAATACAAGGAGCGTCACACGAGCAGTACAGATTGCACAACTAATCACGTAAGTAGCAGCTATTCGAGCCCGCGAAAACAACAGCGGTCGTTACCAATGCTTTTTCAACCATTTCAACCCAGTTTGATACGAGTTGAAAAAGTTGACCAACCGGACCAAACCAACCGAAAACGGTTTTTTGCCAGTAGAACACGAAACAATTCAACCAACCAAACCAACCTGAAACGGTTGATCCCAATAGAACACGACCTAAGACTCGAGCATTTGTTATAAACTATGAATGAACCAGCAACCAACCTAAGAAATGATTAGAATTCCGAGAAGACTGGTACGAGGTGTGCTTCAATTCACTGATGTTAAAACGACTCTCGACTAACTCCAAGGCTTGTGTTCACCTGATGACCAAAGATGATTGTCTTTCCAGAGCACATGGCGACAAAATGAGAATTTAGAAACTCTTAACTTTTTATCAGTTTAATTACTTGAGTGCATGTGTCTTAGAGCATTGCAGATACTCGTGGTGTTTCCGCAAATCCCAATCTGTATATATAGTTTTTTTGACTTTAAGTAAATTGTACGAATCTGTGTACGTGATCAATCATCAAAAGATACGAATTTCATTTAGTTGTACCTGCATGTGGCTTAGACGCACAAAGTTCACAAATATATTAAAATACTACATTTTTGGGAAGCATCAAGCGTTATTAAGATACTATCTGATGAAATTTATATCAATTCAGTCGGAACTGTCCGCCTACTACCAACCACAACACATACAATTGACGAAATACACTGCACAACTCGATCAGAGCAAAAACTCGCTGAAAGCTGTCGAAATTTTCATGCAAACTTCACGATAAAAAGTGCATAAATCCTCTAGCTGATGATGTTGTTACGTATCTTGTTTACTTTGATTTTTCTTTTTGACTGCCTCTTTCAAGATAAAGAACGTTATCTAGCAACTCTGTGGTACTTGTTTTCCCATTTGCTCCGGCCAGGCACTGTCTAGATAAAAACCGGCTGGGGTTTCAATCATATCCTCGATTACTTACAACTGATCTTTTATTCAAGACGGAATAGATTGTCATCTCTGACGCCAGTCATCTAATCGGAAGCTTTCTTAGTGTTAACTTCAGCGAGATGTTGACACGTAGAGATCAATCCTCGTCATTACAAATACACTGATCACAATATGTTTCTGAATTAACGACATTGAACATGCAATCCCAACAATTGCAAAAATGAATGGTTTCTAGATTAAATGAAAAACAACTTGACTTCTCAATAAATTATTTTGGACACTGATTTTCGTTCTGTGTTGGGGAAACAATTGCGCAAAAATTTAAGCGGTCAAAGGAGTGACTAAACGATTACGTGTATATGATGCAAGCTAAAGTTAAAGGAGGTTGAAGTGGCTACGTGACGGTTTCCACATCTTGAAAACTTCAGCCTAGATCTTTCAAGTTCTTTGTTTATAATGCGTGTTAATATCCTTAACCATCCTTGTTCCTTTATGGTTCTGTACTATTAAATTACTATTTTCATGTTTCCTTCCATTTAAAGATAAGTTTGTGCTTGGCCTAACTGACTCAAATACAGTGCCTGAGCTTTTTAACACTAGGCTCCACCTGGGCGCAAATCGGCATTCATGGAAACGTGCTTTTGAGCGAGTGAATGGGAAAATCTGAGCACGTACCGCATTGACTGCATCCAATGACTGTTAATTTAGCCCTGTCTAAAGAACGCAAATTAGAAGTACAGTGACGCCTCTTACATTTTAGGAAGTTCTTTTTAAGTGCCGCAGATTATGAATGAATTCCAAATGTAGTTGAAAGTTATTGTGATAAATTTCAAATTGTTGGAATGAATCAAGTTAACACTTGATATTTCTGTGTTGTCCATTCTTCTTTTTAGGGGAGAGGGGTTGGGGTTGGGAGTTGATTCTCTAAGTAGACGTAATTTCTTGGGACATATCTTTCACGGTTTGCTACAAATGTATTCCTCCTTTCTCTTATGAAGTGTTGGCCTAGAATCTCAAACGGAATAAAGCAGTGACAAAGGAATTTGCAAAAGTTAAGTTTCCAACAGATGGCAAACGATTAATTGTTCTGTTTCCTTCAAACTCTTGAGCCAATCCAGCCCATATAAAATCTATTCGCAAGATATTCAAATATTCTTGCTTCAGTGTACAGTTTTTTTTTTTGCCGTTAATTAAGTACTTTAGTCAGTTGCCGTCAATGTCATTTACAACAGTGATGGTCTTATAAAACGCACACAGCATAATTATAGCTTAAAGACTACGTTCTGATCAGTTGTGTTATTAAAAATGTGCTGGCTTCTTCGAACGGAAAGGATTCCTAAACAAATCCAATATATAAAGAAGACAATGACACCTAAAAGCTCGTCAAACATTCTGCAATACGCGTTGTACTTTGAACTTTCTACCATGTATTTCAGTGCAAATTTGATGAAACCGCAGTGTCTCCCCGACTGGATTATATTACTTTACCGAAACCCCAAATCTAGGTTAATCTTAAATCCAGTTTGCCAATCAGAACCAGGGTCACTGCCCAGATATCCTACAAAATCAAGTTACTGACCTACCTTGCTACCCTGGTCGTACTTTTTTGGTACGTTTCGGCGACATTTCAGGCTTGTTTTATCCCGCCAAGGGTTGTGTCACCCGAAAATACGGGAAAACTCGACTAATGGGCCACCGAAGACTAGAAAAAGGTACGATCAGGCACAATAAATTTAAACACAGCACAATGCAACCGACTTGTACAAACCTGTGCTCATTATATGTAGCTGAGTTGGTTTTATCCGAGCATGTCTTGCCACTCTGGTTTGAAAAGACTTACTGCCAAGGGGGGCATGTTTTAAAAGCCTTTTGAATACCCCCAAAATAATCAATTTCTAGACTTCCAACTGACAACAATTAATTTTCTAGACTTCGTGACTGAGTGCAAACGTCTGGAAAATTAAACAATATCAGCCAAAGATGTTCGGTCTATAATGAAGATAAGTGATACGGAAAGAAAATTCACTGTAACTTACTAAAAATTGCTATAAATGGGTTGCTGTATGGCACAACGTAGCAAAATCAACTGCATGGAAACCTGAAATTGATTGAGAAAAATACAAAACAAATTAATATTTGTCGTGATGAAGTAATTAAGGAATGCACCATTTTCCTTGAGCGGTAATTAGTGAAACTTATATTCGCTCACTGGGGCGCCAAAGGTTGAATGTTTGTGATTTAGAAATAATGGTTGGAAATCATTATAAACATTGGAACGATTTAAATTTAAGTATGATTTTCGTTATATTTTTGTGGGTGATTTGTTGTGCATTGGTCTTGTTTTTAAACTACGATCATCTGTAATCACTCCTCGTCGACTTTCGACACATTACTCGAAAATAAAACATTTTTATTTTGATATTCTGAAAAGACATGCAAAAAGAAAAATTATCAGGTTGTTAGCGGCTAGTTGATGTTCAAAACGGAGGAAATTAGTTTTACAGATTTTAGGGTATGTATTAAATTTTCGATTCTGTTTTTAATATTTTTGTTTTGTTTTTCAAAGAGAGTGTACTCAACACTTTCCACGGATCTGTTCTTGTTTCCTCAACATGAATAAGGATGAAAAATAGAAGAAAAATCTGACGTTCACAACAAGAGCAAGTAAGGTAAATGTTTTAGCAAGTAAGGTAAAGTAGCGTCCGCATTACGTCGGAGAAAATTGAAACCTGAACTTTATTTGTACGGTTAGGCCTACCGTCCATACTAATCTGTAGACTACGAGTAGTCGGTTTTTGTTCCTGAAATCCTCCGCGCGCGGAACTCAGTCAATATTATGGAAATTAGGGAAAAAACGAGGAGGGAATGGTGAGAGGCAGGAGGGGCTCGCGGCTTCGCCACTCGCCTCTTGCTACTCGATAGCTTTAATAAACGCAAGGAATACGCTAGGGAAAGAAAGAGACTGCTCGCAGTCTAACTAATCTGTCACGAAAACGGAGCATTACGAAAGCTCTTTTCAAATCGGAAGAATTTGAAAACACCAGTTTTTGAGTTTTCGTTTCGGGTGGACACAAAACATTTCGAAAACGAAGCTTCCGATAACAACGTGGACACGCGCGACAATTACGTGATTTCCCTGCGCGAGTTTTCCTCAAACAAAAATCCAAAATGACAGATCATTGTTAGGTTTTCAAATTTCTCCGGCGTATTATGGACAGGAAACATTTGATCGATGTGCTTTCAGGGTAGCCTCCCACGCAGACGTTCTTAGGCTTGTCACGCGCTCCTCCCCACGTGGAGGGTTTTCGTGTCCCGCAAGACGAGCACCGGAATATAGTGTTCATTCTTCAAGGTCGGTTTGAATATACCGCGATTTTTTCATTATTCGCCTTTAAAACCTCGTTGTGTAAGTTGTATAATCAATAATACCCATAATTAAAGTTCTTTAAGCTTTCATTTGCATGGCGACACACTAGGCTTTCATCTACACAATAAAATGTTATCAGCACTGGAGCCAGGTCTAAACAATGTGATACTGTCGAGCTGTTAGTGCTCTTCAATGGCTTTCATTTGAATTGGGACAAACTAAAGCCTCTTTTACAAATCGGCTTGTCCGACAAGACTCAGACAAACAAACTGGAATGGTTGATGATTTTGAAGGTTTCTTTAAGGGCAAAAGCCGGTGTTCCTAAAACACTTGTGAAACAAAAAGTTCGCCTACCTTCCATGCATGTATTTCCCTCAGAACACGCTTATGTTGATTGAGTCTCTCAGTAATTTGCAGTCTATATTTTTAGACTTCGTGCGCTTTGCTATTAACGAAGAGAACCACAAGAAACTGCATTGTAATAAGTTTCAGTTACATGCTGAATAAACCCTCTTAAGACTAAATACGCCGATAAATATTAGCAACCGTGGGCTTCAGGGAAAAAAAAAGTTTCCTTCATACTTTTCCACTGATATGCTAAATAACTGCATGAAAGTGATGTAGTTTGTTTTCAGAAACGCCGCTTCAATTTTCAGAAAATCAAGAAAAGCAATTTTTGCTTTCAACGACTTCAAAATAATTTATAACTGTATGCGGTAAAAAATACTTCCCTTAACCATAATAATAGTACTTGAGACAAGATGTGACTTGTTATGATTGGTTTAATAAATTCAAAGGGTTATTTGCGCCTTACATAATTTTTATAACAAAAGTATAAAACGATTTGTAATTACAAATTATAGATCAAACTCTCGGCAGTAATTTTGCAAGCGATAATTTTTTGTTATAATCACCACAGTATACTTTTCTTTAAGATTATAGCGTTATTTTGTTGTTAAGGATGTCTTCCAGTAAAATGAAAGAAAATGCACTTAACGTAAAAACCCTGTCAGTTATATCGAGATAATAAAATGCTCGATATTGATATTTACAACATATAGCCAATTGGCTGTTTTGTCAGATATATAAAACAAACAAAGTGAAAAAGAGGTGACCTACTTTACTAATGTAACCTCCACTGTTTTGTGTCGAATTTGGCTTCGTATAAATATCCATTTTATCATTTTCTTTCTAAAACCAGGCTGCTGGTTTTATGGCTTTAGGTAACTAAGGCAGAGTTTTGTGTGAGTGCCGTTTACTGGTGCTTTAAGCTAATCAGTGTTATATGGTTTAAAATTATTTGAGGACCCGTTTACATTACGCCTAGAAATTTGAAAACGCAGCTTCACTTTTACGATTAGGCCAATTCAACCATCCATACTAATCCGTCACAAATAAAGAGCTTTTCAAAAACGCTCTTCATACCCGAGTTATTTGAAAACGACGGCTTTGCGTTTAAAGTGCCACTGCGATTAAATTTTCGATATCCATATTGTTACATTTTCTTACACAATAGACCTTTTCTAGATATCTTGCCAAATTTCAATCTATCACGAACATTACAACGCACGTTTTCGGACCTTTATTTCCGAGAATTTACCGCCACCATTAATTTTCCTTGTGCCAATTCTTCGTTTAGAATTGGAGTAAATGACTTCATTTTCTCAAAAATAACGCACGGATTGAAATTATAATAACAAAAAGTGTGGAAAATTGCACGAATACAGGCGCCAAAGTTTTTGTTCTTCGTGCGAATTGCTGTACTAATTGTTAACATTTTGAAGACGAAACTTTTTGAAAACGATGACGTCACTAAAATCACGTGATTTCCCTGCCGAGTTTTCCTCAAATATAAATCCAAAATGACCAGTGACAGTTGCGTTTTCAAATTTCTTCGGCATAGTGTGGACCTTAAATTTCTAATTTTACAAAGTGTTCCTAAAAGTATGCAGTGTACTTGTGTGATGTAATTGTGAACCATAACCAGAGACGCGAGGCGTGAAATGTCAAGTTTTGAGATGTGAAATATTGACTATGGCTTTCGATGCTGGTATTATTGGCCGGATGACAACATAATAAATGTCATGCTCACATTTACAGAAACCCAAAAAGGTGAAAAAAGTGAAAAAAATCGCTTGTCAGATCCCCTACCCTGCAGCGGCTTCTTTTGCTAAAAATAAATACTCTCCAAAAGATTACTCACGACTTGTTTTTACTTTATAGCTACGTCAACATTATATAGCAGCATCAACAACCGTGGCTCTACTCTGTTAAATACATTATTTACAACTGAAACAAATTACGTTATATACATTAAAAATATTAATATCTAAAGACGCTTTCAGAGGTACTAAAGGTATTTTGTGGGTTTTTAAATTGTGACATTGTTCCAGGGACTTGCAAAATAATAAATAAATAAATAGAGAAATAAATAAATAAAGAACTTGTTATTTCGCTATCAGATTAAATGCGATTTAATTTCCCCAATTCCCCTATAATAAACTAGTAAGTGTTGTAGACAGAGTAAAATCTTAATCCATTAAAAAGCGCTTATTGTGAAACTCTGGTTCTGGCGTGATTTTCACAATGTAAGAAAAGACCTTCGATATGTAGCATGTCTCCAGTCATCTAAATGCTTCTTATATATCAAGAGCTAACTATTTATAAATGTTTTTACAAATATTCTTTTAAAAAAGCTAATCTGATAAATTTAGGTGACTGTTGGCCGTCCATCTACTAAGATGCTGAAAAAAAACTCTGCAAAAGAAGAAAATTACGAATAAGAAAAAACAATCCTCATGATACTATTAAGTTAAAGGTAAAGGGTAAAGTCTGCATATGAGCCAAGGAGTCCATCAGGCCAGAGCTTATCCCGGTTTACGTTAAATCAATGAGCAGTTAATTCACACAAGCGACATAAAAAACCCAAGAAGGACGTTGTGATATTATGTGTGCAGTCCGAACATCCTGACTTAATGACAAAATAGCAATTTAACAGCATAGACATAACCACATAAGGAAAAAAACTGATCTTTTCCTTGTCTTTATGTCGATGTTCACATCACCCACATAAGCGATTACGTCGTTATCGGCCATTATGTCTTAATCTCGCTAGCGTGAACTAGACCTTGCAGAATATTCAACTAGTTTTTGGTAGAGAAGGTGCTTATCAACGAGATGCGAGAACAAGTACTCTTTTCTGTGTGTATTGTCATAAGTACAATTTCTGCGCCTCTTCAATAACAAGCGAACTCTGTTCAAACAATGGTTGGGTTTTTCGCTGCCACTAGTCATCTCAGCGGACCTCTTGTGAGAGAGAATTTCACTTCAGAAAGTTAAGTTAATGGTTGTGATTAGTAGTTCTCAATACCGTTTGTTTGTTTCTACAGTTTTTCTTTCAAGGTTCGATGAATATTGTTCTAATAATTATTGACCGCAGCGACGAAGGTCGTTCTTTTAGATTTCTAAATTTTTGAGTCCATGTTCTTTCCACAATTTCGCGGCAAGCTTTTCTCCTCTGAATGAATGAATGTCGTCTTAATAATGAATGATGGCAGCGAAAATGTTTTTTTTTTTAGTATTGGAACTGATTTGCCCATGCTGCTTCCACAGTTTTCCGGCAAGCATTTTTCCCCTTCGCAAGTTCCCTGCGCCAGCATTAATGAGAGAGAACGGGAAAGAGTCCAAAAAGAAAGAGAGAGAATTGTTTTTTGTGGAGGGGGAAAAACGAGAGAACTCGGGAAAAACTCACGGAACAAGGCGGGAACAAAAACAACCTCAACCCATATATGGCACCGTGACGTAATTGAACCCTGGTCACACTAATGGGAGGCGAGCACTCTCACCACTGCGGGGGGGGGGAGGGGGAGGGGGGGAGGGGGAGAGGGGGAGGGGGAGAGGAGAACTCTCATATAAACAGGACGGGGGTACTCGTCAAAAATTCTGAAAATAACCCCTGTTTTTGGGCGTGGCTTCAATTGTTTTTCATCCAATGCAAAGGCAACACATTATCTGCTGTCACATTTTTTGGGTTAAATACCTTAAAAGGAAATGCAAAAGCTCCACTGTGGACCTTTTGAAGCTAAACATCCTAAGAAGGAACAAAACCGTCTTTTAAAACCCTAAAAGGTATGATAAGTACCCCGTCCTTTTTATATAGGATTCCCCCGCCCCCCCCCCCCCCTCATGGGCTAGAATGTCGAAGAGGGTATTTTTTCGGGTCATGAAGCAGCCCTCGTAAGGTCTGACATGAATGGCTTGCTACCCTTTGAAAGGACAATAAAACAAACAACAGAAACAATTCTCCTAGCCCTAAAACAATAACAGCTGCTACAATGATAAAACGATAGCAGCGTACGACAGCTGCTACACTTCTGATTTCGTTCAGAAAAGTTCTCTCAACTGTACCTTCTCTCCATTCTTTGAAGTCGTTTAAAACGTTCTTTATCTTCATCCGTGAGATTTCGTCCTGGGGGCTTTTCATCCGCGAACCTCACTCGAAGTTTTCTGCCTGAAGAAGTCTTCTACAAATGAAATGATTATTTTAGCAATTTTGTCTAAACTTTTTACCTGTTTACGTTTCAATGTAGCGCAGTTATAAAGGTAATTTTTTAGGGTTAATTAATTCTGTTATCAATTAAAGATTGGTTAGTTCAGCGCATAAATATAGGTCCACAAACGCGCAAAAAAAAAGAACGAGGCCAATATCCTCCCCCATTGATCGAAGAAAGGATTTATTACATGGGAAAAGAACACTATTTTCTTGCGGGACACAGCGGGTAATTCCGAGTGGACAAGATAGCGCCATTTTGGCGCTCGGGTAGCCAACCACAGCGTAGGATTTGATTCATGTTGCCCGATCGTGGAGCCAACCATATGAGAGGGGTGATACTGTAAAGGAATCTATGAAACAGTGTTTATACAAAATTGTAGTAACTTAAAGCGTGGATGTGTAATATGTATAAAGAAAAAGACCAGGCCCCAGTTGGTTGGATAACGCTATCCACCGGATAAATCGCTATCCAGCGGATAAGTGTTAACAAAACAAACCACGCTATCCGCTGGATAGTGATTTATCCGGTGGATAGCGTTATCTAGCCTTTGAACAACCCGGGCCAGTAAGTTAAACAGTTCTGTAAAGTTGAACTTATTGGGAAATCCTTACCATTTGTCTATGTGCTATTCTAAGTGTTTGTGATTTTACTGGTCTCTCAGCCGCTATCTGTGACTTTGTTTGGTTCTGTGTGAAAAAAGATTAGACTTGGAGGTTCTGTCAGTTGATCAATAATGGTCGACTGTTCAAAATAGTAGAACGTCCAAATAATGGAATTAAGCGAGGTAAAAAAATAAGTGTTTTAGTTAATCCTTGTGTACTATATTTGTCTCATTGCCATAAGCGTTTCCGTTCTGAAGGAGCTGCAAAAAAGATCAGTTTTGCATATTGAAAGGTTATAGAACGATTAACGCTACCAGTGAATTTAATCTTGATGTATTGGATACTTTTCGTACGACGCGTGTTTAAAAACTGCGAAATGTACAATGAATTTTTGAGCTCGTTTGCCCTTATACCACCCAGAAATTTTGCAGCTTTTAAAAGGGCGATAGACAATAGAAAGTGAAATTAATTTTCAATACGGAAAACAGCTACATCATCTTTATTTTATTTTTTCTGTATACATGTGGTGTTCAAGAAGAAGAAAAGGAAAATGTACAGATTTCAAACTGACAGACGATCTTACCCTTTGTCTATTTACAGTTCGAACTGTTTCACACTGAACAGGACTGTCGGCCGTGGTTTGTGGATTTTCCGGGATCTGTTGATGGCATGCATAGTAATTGATCAGACGAATTACAGATGAAGTATAATGTACCTTAACTAAAATGCGCTATACATAGAGTTTTTTTAAAAGTTAAACCAGTGAGCAGCACTTGTGCGAACTGCTTGAGTTGTAAAACTGTTTTATTTTCTCCTACGTGTTTCGTGTGGCTAACACACACTTCGTCAGGGAGTTTTACAATTGAGCATAGCATGCCTGTATTTATACCTAAACACGTACTAAATTTTAAGTTTCTTAAAAAACAAACCTACGGAATTGGGTATAGGAATAACAAACTCTTAAAACTGAGGCGCATTACCGCCGAGAGACAACACAGCATGAAAAAGCAAATTTACGTTGGCATAAAGGCCACGTAAACGTGACGTAAAGTTTAGATATACGCGACTTTACGCTAACTTTACGAAACCTAAAGTTGTGCTTTACGCTACCTTTAATAGATTGCGTAAAGTTGCGTAAAAGAACACTTTACTGCTTGACGTTAAGTTAGCGTAAATGTGTCGTAAAGTCGATTTTAAACAACAGCGCAAATCCAGCTTAAAGGCACTGTAAAGGTTACTTTACGCTACTTTACAGAGCATTAATTTTTCTTTTTACAAAGTTTACCAGAATCACGCTCCCAAACCCGACTTTATCCTGCTACTGATGTGAAGGAAGCTAAAAAATCGACCAAGAGTCAGCACAAATATTTTATGAAGACGGGGGAGAATTTTCATGAGCTTTTTCGTCTTAAAAGGCTGGGAGTTCACCCAATTCTATTAATAAATCTGTTACAAAGTGGTGTCAGCTCTGTTTCATTACTCCATTTATTCAAAATACATCCGTTACTGAAAATTACGGAATCATCATAACTAAAATGTTATCAGTTGGTCATGTTCTCAGGATTATGGAAATAAAATAATCATCAATGAGCATAGCTTAATTTTACTCCCACAAGTACGGTTACAAAGGTACAAACAATTAATTGTAAAAAAAGAATGAAATTTTAAATTTATCAAACTAATCACTGCAAATCATCTACTTTTTGCTCTCCTGGCATGGCTTCTAAATCTTAACTGGAACAAATAGAAAGGATAAAAGCTTGTGCACAACAGTGTTTATCACTTAAGTCAATATTCAGGTGACCTTTGGCAAGTGTTCTTTTTTGACTTCTTTTTGTTGGAAGAAAAATGTAGCCTGGTGCTCTGTGAAGGTCGCGCAGTCCGGCTGCTGAGAGGTGTTGCAGTTGCACATGTGGTACTGGTGGAGAGAGCAGCAATCCGGGTGCCTGGGGAAGTTTTTTCAGATCTGTTCCCAGGTAAAAGTTTGGAAGGTCTGGTACCAGTGTAAGGTGTTGCAGGTCTGGTACCAGTGGTAGGTGTTGTAGGTCTGACAGCAGTGGAAGGTATTACAGGTCTGGTACTGAGGGAAGTTGTTTCAGGTCTGATGCTTGGGGAAGTTGTTGCTGGTCTGATGCCAGGGGAAGTTGCTGCAGGTGTGGCACCAGGAGAACTTCCAGAAGAAGCCATTGCAGGTCTGGTGGTTTGGAAGCACCCTTACTGCCCACTCTAGGGGTTCAATGGGTGGACGTCGTGTAGATGGCAGATGATGATTTGGGCTGAAGAATAAAACAACTTTACGTGCCCTTTACACCATGCGTTTTGACATAAAGTCGACTCATAAACTATACTCCAGGTTTACGCCGGTTTTACGCCACTTTTGCGTAAAGCTACCTTAACATACTTTTACGTCATACGTAAAGTTGACGTAAAGCTTGTAACGTAACTTTACGCAGGTTTACGTAACCTTTAAGTCTCCGTAAATCTGGATTTTCATGCTGTGCAATTGACCGATTGCATTAGCATCGGCCAGATTGGGCGGATAATCAAACTGTCCTCAAACTGTTGCAATACTGTATTAACCTTGTGAGATTTGTAGCATTTTATGAACGAGGATTAAGTCTGGAAACGTAAACTTTATTATCTGAAGTATCACCTTTCTTACCTTTTGTTTGCGGACTGACTCAACTACAACGCCCTGGACTGGGCTTTGGACCGGGATCTGTGATTTAAGCTGGAACTGTGTACAAATAAACATGAATTATGATCATCTTAAATCGTCAATACAAGCAGCCACGTCAAATTGACATCATGAAAGGACTCAATGCTCTTTACATTATGCTCTTTACAGCTTCCCATTTCTGAAAGCGGTTTACGGGAACCAAATGAATGGTATCAGTTTAAAAGTTTAATGCCAGTGGCATCGTGGTAGCTGTGATAAATTGCAGAAGAAAAAAGATTTAAATATGTCTTACGGATACTAACCGCTTGTCTCTGGACTGATTCAGCTGCATCACTCTGAACTGGGCTTTCGGCAGTAATCTGTGACTTTTGCTTGATCTTGGCGTGAAATAAGTAAAATAATTTTGTCAACAACACTTAAAAGCGGACGATTTTTAACGCGAGAGTTATCTATTAATTTTCTCAATAATTTCAATTGTTCTGTTCTCTCAATGATTTACATGCTTTATTTATTCTCGATGCATTAACTAGATATGCAATTAACTAAAA
>CM042759.1:16454421-16479421 GCA_022496165.2 Catalaphyllia jardinei | reverse complement strand
CTGTAAAGACATCAACCAATCAAATATACTGTTAAATTTTAAAAATAACCTCCCATCTGCAAATTAATACTGGGAGTGGCCCTGCAATTTACTAGCATCCCAACCAGGTGGTGTCATTAATACTCCTAGTTGCATATTGCAAGGGAGGCCAGGTATACGCGCCAGAGATGCGCTACTCGAACAGAGAAAATTCAATGCACCATACATCCCTCGTTTTCTTCTCCATCTTATTCTTCTACGTTACGAGAATAACAGTGTCACGAATTATAAAGTCGCATGATATGTAATTCTTACTTTAATATCCAAAACACTCGATATATAAGAATTTAACCAAAACACCAAGGAGGTAATAGTTTTTGACAAACAAAAATTAAAATTAAATTAACATTCATAATTAACGCTGAGACAAATTGACATGAATTACTGCCGACTAACATGAAACATTTGGGTTAACTGTTCTCAACGTTTGCGATCAAAAACCAGCTGCAGCTTCCTAATTCGTACTTTTTCTACATACCTCGGTCAAAGACGGACGATGGCAGCGCAATGACGTCATGTCTCGCGTCCCAGCGGCTAATCTTTGAGTTGGAAAAGTCTGGAAAGGTCAGACCTCCATCACCAGGAGACTTCCTGTCCATCTTAATTACTACGAGACAAAAAAGTTCATTTGTCAGCCAAAACTGACATATTTTCACTGTTTGCCTTCTGGCTACACCAAGGCTGGTAAAGTCACTCCCAAACGCTCGAAACGAGAGTAAGTTATGGGAACACACGAATTCAGAGACCTGTTTACATACTAATTTTCCAACTTAAACAAGCTGAAAAGGTACGTAAAAAATATGGTTTTAATTCGAGTGTTTGAGAATGGAAGCCAATTTGTTTATGTTCTGTTATAAACTTGTTTGTTAATTGATTGAATGGTACATTTGTTAGCAAACAATTATTAAGCCTTGGAGAAAACGACCAAAAATGCTGGTTAAGAGGGTAGCGATGAAGTAGCTACTACTTGTCTCTTGCAGCAGAGTAAACCAAAGTAGGCCCTGGCTGTGCGTGTTGTTACTTGACCTGTGCATAGAAGTATTTTTTTTCAAATTTATTGAACAGGAGCCGGTGCAACGTGCTTCTGCATTGACTCACTTATATTGTTAGTAATGAGCGGTTCCGCCATGTCTTCACGAGGAAGCCGCATAGCTGCTTGAAGTGCGAACATCTCCATTGAACGAAGGACATCTGCTGTTCCTGGTTTATTCTGAAAAATTACCAAGATCAGGGTGAGAATTATGTTTTCTGTTTTAGACCATTTCTTTGGGAGATTTTATGAAAAGTCGGAAATATAAAGCAGTTATATATAACGAAATGCGAATGTTACGGTTCGCTCATTCCTGTTTTACCTTTTGAATGTTGAACCACTCTTGTAGATTGGTCATATCCAAAAGATTGCTGCTCGCTCTTACAAAATTCTGTTTAAAAGACAAACAGTATAAAAATCAATTAAAAAAGAAGCAACCTGCTTTCGTTTTTTGCGAAAGTTTATTTTTTTGTTTGTGGAGACAGATAGACTAGTATAAATGGTATTCTGAATTACGTATTGCACCATAGGCAGCGTCCACACTTCGCCCGACGAAATTGAAAACTCAGTTTCATTTCTACGGTTAGGCCTACCGTCCACGGAACGAACTTTTCGAAAATGCTCTTCAAACCAGGATAGTTTTAAAACGTCGTCTTCGTGTAGACCGATGGAGATAATCATGGTATTTCCCTAACTGAGTTTTCCTCAAACAAAAATACAAAATTTTTCAAATTCCTCCTTAGTGGACGAGGCCTTGACGGAGTAATAATCAAATAACATTCAATAAACTGTTGTTGTATACCTCTACGTCCTCTCTGGTCATGTCTATAAGCTCTGTTTGTCCGTTATGTTGAACTATAGCCGCCATGATGTCTGTGGCTCGGTCCAGGTCTCCTCCAAATATCAGCGAGTTATCGATGTTCTGAGTTGTCAGCTGTGAGAGTTCACGGATGAGAGGGCTGGGATCGGCTCCAGTGGCAAGCTTTTTTGACTGCGGGTTGAAAGTATGTCATAGTTATCTCTTGTTAACCCAGCATGACAGGAGTTAGTTTGGTTGACAGAGAGTTCCAAGCGATTGCTAAATTGATATAAACATATGCTTGTCGTCACTCAGTAGACTGCTGGCAGCCGATGTTTTCTCGTTGGGCCACTTGTTGGGTCACCGCGAACTCAAAATGGTGGTCTGGTCGACTGAGAGAACAGGCGTGCCGCACCCATGTCTCCTCCCGTTCCCCTTTAGGCCAAGGTGTCTCGTTTCGTAATCCTTGCTGGATTTCGAGAGAAAAACACACTGCCAGCAGACTATTGCTGAACGCCTCACTGGACGAAACAACTCAACTGATCCGCAAAAGGAGCAAATTCATTTATTGGGCGTTAGTAACCAATCGCATGTATTGTCACGCGTTAGTGCGTGTGTGCTATGAATGTCATTGTCTATCCCTGAGTGGAAAAAAGTAAGTCTGCATATACGAGCCAAGTGGCCAATCAGGCCGGAGCTTATCGCTGTTTGTGTAGCATGAGGCGACTGGAAGTTTTCTAACCCCCAACAGTAAGTTGGCCGTTGCTCATTTATATGCCTGCGTGGAGAGAGGCACTGTGAGAGTAAAATGTCTTGCCGAAAAACCCAACGCAATGTCTCCCGCCATGGCTCAACCCTGGACCGCGCGATTAGTAGACGAGCGCACCAGTTTCTCTTTGAGTTGCATAAACCTATTTTTTCTGAAAGTTGCTTTACCTTGTCGAAGAGTGTCTGATAATCTTTAGAAATACATTCACTGAAATCCGGTGGCAGCCATCTTGAGTCAGCTTCGCAGCGTCGCTTGACAAAACCTGATTGGGTAAGAGAGATGGTGATTATACTGAGCATACTGTAAAAAGCTAGTTGTTTATTACCGTTGTATTCAGTTGGTCCAGTTATGTCGAATCCATTGGTGAAGTATGTTTTTCATAAGCCCAGATATCTTTAAAATTCATTACTTATACTAATTGATCCATCCCGGTACATTAAACTAATCGTTAAATTGTAAAAGTAACAAACAGTAGTGATCATCTTTAGACCTGCAGTGATCATCTTTAGACCTAAGTCAGCGGTATCCCACTCACCTTTAGCACCACGAGGGCACGGATGAGCAGAATATCGTCCTGCGATCGTTTTCTTCCACAATAAACCAAGTGCCTTTTCGACCTCACAAACTTCACGAATCCCTGCATAGAAAAATGACAAGTTGAAACATGATTCAAAGTCTTGCCAGATAAGTAGAAAAACGGCCATTCAATATTAAGGCATACCATGAGACTGTGATCTCTTGGGTTTAGAGAATGTGTAATTCTCGTTCGTGTATCAATTTAGCCTGTTTAAGCCTTTGATGTTTTTTTTTGATGAATGACAGTGAAGTAGCATATTTTATGTAAGTAGATGGTAGAAAAGTTTTAATGATGACCTTATTTCTGTTTTTATATTACCTGACGGAGAGACTTTGTCGTCCCATTCATCATCTCTATCTTGGCCTGGAGTATCTTGAAATCAAATAAGTCAAAAATGATGTCAATACATAATTCGTAAACGTTTAAATTTGAAGGAAAACGCAATGTATCGGAAAAATCCGTAAAACATGTTGAAAACTTATTGATGTAACACTTGGTTACCTTCCTCGTTGTCTTTCAAATGCCTTGTCACAAAACATATGCGGGGACTAAATATGTCGTCAAGGGATGGTGAGGTCTGGCACGATTCTTTACTAAAACAATTCACAAGAAAACATGTTTCTGCGGATTTAAAGGCGAGGTCACATTTCTGGTGCTGGCAGCATCGTTTGATACACATCTCGAAGTCGCCCACGTCACCAATGTTGGTGAAGTTTCCCGCTCTTTTTCCTCGCAGCAGAGTAACGTCATCGGTGGTTTTTCCCGCGATGCAGACAGGCGCTCGGTGCTTGCGGTGCTTCTTTCCTGTTTCTGTGGAAAATAGATTATTATAAGAATTTCAGACTAATATAGCGTACTGCTATAGTGAGAAAAATCACAAAATAACCTTGACAAAAGATTATTTTGATAAACGTTTATTTTGTGGATAAAATTTTTTTTTAAGGTCAACATTTTTTACTGCTAACGGTTGAAAGTTTCCAATTTTTACTCGAGACGGCTACCTTTTTGAGCCGTTTAACAGTTGACCCCATTGACTGAGACCTCCTTGCAATTTTATTTATTTTCTCACATGAGAAATCGATCAATTTCGAGAAAATCTTAATGGTTATAACCTTGGTCTCTCAGCCATTCTATGGCAAATGTGAACTCTCCATACTCAGCTGCGTAAACATCTAATGCACATTACAGTAGAATTCGTAGCTTGAATTATCTATTTTCATCACTTATCCTCAAGACCTTCACATTTGAATTACCAAGGAAAAATGAAGTTGTCATTTGTTAGAGAATTTCGAACCAACCAAATATATAAAAGCAATGACTTTTTTAAGTCGGTTTAGTGAGGACACTTTTAACTAACTCTCATACGATACAACCCTGACTCTTTCACTTTTATACCTGACGAATCATCAGACTGTGAGACATCTCCAAAGCTCGGTCCTGCAGGGGTCTCATGAACAGCAGTCGCATGTGTTGGCGTTACTGTTGTGGAGCTCTTCTGCGCAGGTTTAGTCGGCTTGTTGGTGTGGCTTCTTGTTGTCTGTGTAGTGGTGGTGTTTCTTATAGTTGTCATATTTGCTACTTGCGTGGAGTGCAAGGACTTAGCTGGTGTGCTGGTGATACTGGGTAGGGGTTGTTGGACATGATGTGAAGTGTTTGCTGCATGAAGAGGAAGTAAAGTGGTCACAGCATATCACTAATAAGACATAGCTGTAGGAAGAGCGTGCAGCAACAATGCATACATCTTAAAATGGATAAAACTTACATATTATTTTAGTGAGAATCGTTTTCCAAGATAAATGCGGAGTAACTCTAATACCTGGAGGAGTTGAGATACAAAGCGAAACTAACTGACAGAGAGACAAATAATGTAGTAAACTAAGAAAAAACTGCACTCTATCTGAAGTGAAGGTATGGTCATTGAGTATAAAATTTGTGTGAGGATGTCATGATCGGGTAATGCTTTGATAAAACCATTCAAACAGATGAAAGTGGAAGGTCTCAGAAACAGCTGGATATACACAAAATTTGAGGCATGTTGTGAACTGAGTAATTCATTACTAAGCTCCTCAGTTCCAACACTTCGACCACGAACCAGACGTAAAATCCTGATAAAGAAACCACCTATTTCTTACCTGCTCCATTACAGGTTCTACTCTGCTACTTTTATCTATCTGAACTAAATCGAACTATTTTAAGGAATCCAGAAACTGTAAAGCAAACTTAAGGTACATGTAAAGTATACCTGATGCAGATGAATTTTTTGCAGCTTGTGCACCATGACTAACATTCTTTGGCCTTACGATCTCAGATTTCTTCTTTCCTCCATTTTCTTCATTAAAAAATCCATTCAGACGATTCCTATCTTGTATTTGATCCCCGGACGTTAGGTTCATCCTAGAGAGCCTACTTTTGTTGTTAGCAGTGCTCTGTGCTGGAACTGGATTGACAGTTGGAGAACTTCCAGCTTGTGGACCACCTACAGCCGAAGGCGGCGTGTTCAACTTATCCATAATACTCTTAATTTGGCTGATATTTGCGGGGCTTGAGACTTGCGAAGGCGGCGGGGCTTGATATTGCCTGCGAACTGTAGGACGAAACCTTGTCTGGCTAACTACCCCATTTGTATTTGGTTGAGTGGGAGGAACGTATTTTGGTTGTACACCTTGTAGTTGCTGTTGTTGCTGGCGGTTGTTGCTGGAAGAACCGAGATTTCTCGACGGCTGCAATCCAGCCGAAGGCCGGTAATTACCTCCACCCTGATTTAATGGAGATAATGGCCTGTTGTTACTCCAGTCATTATATTGTTTTTCTGGACCCTGACCGTGGCCAAGAGACCAAGTGTCGCCTCTAAATCTTTGCTGTGATTGATCGGGCTGTTGCCATCTTGGATTGGTGGGAGGCCAAGCATTAATAGGTTCCATCGGGTAAGGAGTTGGTTTTGGTTGATTTGTGACACCACGGTCACTGTAAAACGTGTGCCACTGGTATCCCAGTGTTGGCTTGTTCTCTTCAAATGATCTCCAAGATGGTTTTCTATCCCAATGCTCCTTATTTGGGTACCAGCTAGTAGGCTTTGGCTTCCATCTACCGTAGCCTCCGTAGTGGTATTTATGCCACCTAGGAGGAGGATGAACAGTGGGCTGCGGCTTATAGTATCCATACGGAGGTCGAGACTTGCGGTAGTTGTAATCGTAGTAGTATGGATTTTGTTCTCTGTAAGCCCAGTATTCATAGCTTTGCCTGTGTTTACGATGCTTATGCTTGTGGTGCTTCTTTCTGTGGTATTCCTGGTCACCTTCCCCACCATAATAATGATCATCTTCAGAACCTTCGTCACGCATCCATGCTGATGAATCAAATGAACCTCCAGTTCCTTCAAGATCCTGCTCTTCGTCCCCGTGAAAGTTGGGATGCTTCCAGTTGCCCTTTTCCCTATGCCTAGGATCATATTTGCGACCCTCGTTATAGAATGCACGGTGATCTTCGTCATCGTCAGCTGGCCTCTTATTTTGACTCAAGCTGTTTTTGTATTGGTCTTGCTCTTGTCGCTGTGGAGAATCTGGAGAATTCCGATCGTGGAAATCTTCCTTAACTTTCCGTTCATCGTGATTCCCCTCACGAGAAATGTAACCACCATGATGACGCTCTTTTTCGTGATGAAAGCGTTTGTCATTATGTTCCTCAGATTCAACGTTTGGCTTCTGATTTTTCATCTGGTCACGAAAACGGAACTTTTCTGATTCCTCGCGCTGTTTCTCGTAGTCATACATTTTTTCTTCGTTGTGCTCGTTGTTGCTTTCATAACCTCCTTCAGCGTGTCTAAAGGAGTCCTCCCCGTGTGCTTCTTTTGGTTGATAATGGTCCTCATACGTTTCCGTCTTGTCGTTATCATTTCCATCGTGATGTCGGTAATGATAATGGCGATGTTTATAAATGTCGTCTGGATGTTGCTTATGAACATGAAATTCGCCGTCTTTATTATCTTTGTCATATTTCTCTTCCCTACCTCTCTCATTTTCATGATGCTGTCTTAATGTCCTTTGTTTCTTCCGTTTCCTGCGATATATAAACGATTTTCTAAAGTTTCTCCTGTTTTTGAAACTATTGTTGTCGTCATCATTGTCATCACTGTCATCATCAGTGTCTGATTCTTCATTGCGTTCGAAATGTTTGTGTTTTGATTCCCAATGTCTTTCCTGTTCATGCCCATCGTGAAAAGCAGGTTGATGATCTTCTTCATGCTTAGAACTGTCGTGATCCTCTACATCATAGCCTGTATCCTCTCTCTCATTGTCTCTATGTTTATTTCCGTGTCCGTGCCTGTTTTGACTTTTGTGTTTTCCTTCTGCGTATTTATCTTCATCTTCATCGTTACTTTCAGAATCCTCACCTAAAACCACTCGATTATGTGAGGAATTTTCACTGTTGTCATTTTCGCCATCTGCGCTGGCTTTGTCTTCCTCGCTGTTTTGTTTTTCATCATCATTATCATCATCATCATCTCTATCGTCATCAGTATCATCATCATTATCATGTTTCCTTTTTGAAGATTCACTATCGTCCTCAGCACTGGTTTCTTTGTGAACCAACCTATGCCGGTCCTTTTTAACCACCTCGTAGTTAACATCAGTTCTTTTTTCTGCACGTTCTTTTTCTTCGTCCTTATGCCGATGTTTGGACTGATGTTTGGCTTCATCGCCTTCCCTATATTCTTTGTAATCGTCATCTTCGTGCTCATAATCGAGGGTGGCCTTTTCCTTAGAATGTCTGTGGTGTTTTTTAATTCGATCATTAGTTTCCTCTTCGCTGTCGCTGTGGGTCTCATGTTCTTTTAAAGGGTGTTTCCTCCCATGGTGTTCCTTCTTCATCTCCGAATTTTCATCATCGTCTCGAGCATGATGCTTGTGATGTCGATTTTTGCTACTGTCCTCGTCGTAAGTGAGCTTCACTTTCCCAGGAATGATTTTGCCCTCCCAATTATTATCGTCATAATGCTTTTTATGCTTGTGATGGTGGCGGTGCTCCTTCTCTCCGTCATTCTCCGAATCGTCTTCTCGACTATCGTCTGTTTTAACCTTCTTGTGGTGATGTTTTACATGGATACTCTCTACACTGTTTCTTTCGTCGTCACCATCATTGCTTTCGATTTTCGTTACAAGATGTGAGTGTTTCTTTCGCGTGTTGTGGTGACGATTCTTACTGTCTTTGTGTTCGTAATTTGTGGATTTTTTGTGTTTGTGGTGTTGATATGATTCCTTTTCATTCTCTTTCTGGTCATCTTGGTCTTTGCTGTCAGCATCATCTTCGTGATGGTAGTGGTGATGATGATGATGATGATGATGCTTGTTAGTGCTGCTTTTCTTAATTTTTTCACTTTTATCTCTGTGTTTGTGCGATGAATGGTTCTCAGCAGAACTCTTTTCTGACACGTTAATGTCGTCTTCTTCGTCTTTCTCGTGCAAGGTGTCTTTCCTCTTTTTCTTCTTCTTAACATCATCCTTTGTGTCCCGTTGATTCTTTTCGCCTTTCTCAGTGTGCTTGTGGACTTGTTTTTCACCCTTTCCTTTTCTAGACAAGTCTTTGTGGGGAATATCGTTTGACATCATTATATCAAAATCAGCGTCTCCAAGATCTTCCACATCAATTGCTTCTTCATGTTTCCCCTTACGTCTGTGGTGTTTTGCACGAGATTTAACGGAAAACTCGACGCCATCACTCCCGCTACTGTCTGCCTGATGGAAATGAGCTAAAAAGCTTGCTTTTGTACCTGAAGTGTTTGTGTTACTGCGTTGTTTTAAAGAAAGTAATGCACTGTTCGAAGAAGTATGAATCCGCGCTGGAGAATTTGTTTCCTTTTTGATCAACGGTGGACTGGATGAAAAGGTTGGATGAGATAGCAACGAAACGTTCTCGTTAGAAGATACATCATCTGGCTTGTCAGTGGACAGGACAGCCAGAGCATGATGGGAATGGCTTCTTGGTGTTGTTCCCAATGATTTCTGGCCTACTAGTTTATCGTGTGTCCTCTTATTCAAAGCTGCAGTTGTTGGATGCTTGGAAGTAGACTTGCGCTCTTTTTGTAAGTCACGAACCTTCGGATGGATATGAGGCCTTTTCGCTTGCGCTCTGTCAGTGTGATTGGTCGCGTAATTCCTTTGACTTTCCTTGAGAATTGTTACGTCTTGTTGTCGAGAGGTAGTTTTAACAAACATCGTTCTCTTTGTAGTGGGCAAATAAGGCTGAGCATCACGATTCACTGATGGTTTATGTTTAAGAGATACTTTTCGATGTACGTAATGCATAAGGTCCCCTATGTCCTCCAATATGGAGTTTGAATTTGTAAACTTACGTTTTCCTTCTTTTTGACTTCTTGTTCTGTAACTTCCTGACATGGTATGTTTCTTATGGTCACGTTGTAATTTTCTTTCCTTACTGTGTAAGTTGTGACTGTCTTGAAATTCTTCAGATTCCAAAGATTTTCTGTGCTCCTTTTTTGTATTATAACCTTTAACACTCGAATTTCCTAGACTGGATTCTGATTTCGATAACTCATCCTTGGATTTTAAATGCTTTTGGCTTCGTACTGCGTGCTTCACACTTTCTATTTTCCCCTCTGGGGATGGCACCTTTGTATGTTTGTATGCCCTAACCGCAGCGTTCCGTGAAGTTTTACTTTCCTGTGAGGAGAATGTTACTTTGACTGTCTTTCTCGATGACGATGCTCCTGTTATTTTAGAATTCGTGCTATTTGTGACCTGCCTGTATTTCGTAGTAATTTGACCTTGTTTATTCATTCTACTCTGTGTTCTACTGGAGAGCGGCTGGCTAGTTTCTGTGCTACTTTTCTTGCCCTTTGGTTTGATTCTCCTGTCAGATGAGTTTTTGAGACTTCTCAACTTGGCGTGTGTTGTGGTGCTAACCGCTGACTTCATCATTCTTTGTCGTTTATGGTCATCTCGTGTTTTTATCCTCCCTTCCTTTCTGCTTTTAAGCTGTTCATTACTTTCAAAACTTTTCTTTGTTGAGAGTTCTGAATTAAGTCTTATACCCTTTGCTTCAACATTGTAGGTTACGTTTCGACCTCTTCTATTTTGATCGTTCAGATTATCCTTTAAACGTTGTGCTCCTACAGAGCTAACAATAACACTATGCTTTACCAACCCAGACTGAAGGGGCCGTGTTTTAACATTAGCGCCATTCTTTAATCTGCTTTTGCCTCGTAATGGTCTGTTTATCCTTCTACTTGAAACGTTTGAAGCCTGTTTTGTTTCTTTGTCTTGCTGCTGTTTTGGTTTAACATTTACTCCTGTAGATTTCATTTGTCCATAACCGTAAATTTTGCTATTCTTTAACACACCGGATGTCACGTGTTTTGTTAAATTGGAAACTTTTCTTGAGGCCAGTTTACTTTGTTCTTTGTTGCTTTGGTCACTGTCCTCCACATCCGACCCAAGCTCATCCAGATCCTTAACGAGATCAATTGTTCTTCTCGTTTGCCCTTGTCTGTCTTCTCCCACGTAGGTTTTCTCCTGCGTTACACGATGAGTCATCTTTTTTACATCATTGTCCTCAAGGAAATCTTTATCGTCTCCACTGAAAACGTCATTATTACCCATCAAATCTTTGTCGGTTCCACTCGAATCTTTATTATCCCATCTTAAATCTTTATTGTCTGCGCTGAAGCCGTTATGTTCTCTAACAAACGCCATATCGTCTCCACTAAATTCCTTGTCGTCCCCACTTAAATCACCATATTCGCCACTGAAAGAGTTATATTCTATACCCAAGTATTTGTCGTTTCCACTCGAATCTAAGTCTTCCCCACTGAAATCTCTATGTTCTCTTCCCAATTTGGAATTTTCTGCACTCCACTCTTCATCTCCACTGGCTGAACCCTCGCTAAAGCCTTCCGTAAACCGTGGAATGTGCCACTTAGTCTTTGCAACAGAACTTTTGAAAGTATTTCCTTGATTCTCTTTGGGAGTTTCCGTTGCTTCAGAATTTGCACTACTGGATTTTCTAACAGTAACTGTCTTTTTGGTTTGTGCAAGATGTTTTATCTTAGAGTATCCTTCAATGCTAATGCTTTGAGCTCCACGTCTTGGTTCAGCGGTTTTTCGGCCTTCTATTACCGGTGTGACCTTTGCTCTGGGTTTGGCCTTAGTGGGGCTCGCCGTTTTAAACGGCTTGGCTACTGAGCTCAAGTTGCCGTCCGCGGGTTTGAGTATTGATTTCGTATTTATTGTCCTATTCTGAGTTACTGCAGAAGTTATGTGACTCGAGTGGCCCTTAGTAAGTGACAATAGTTTTATATCTGGTCTTATAATCCTCCTTTTAGTTGAAACTTTTGAATAGATTTTGTTTTCTTCAACTGATGGATGCACTGCAGGAAATTTAGTAATGCCATGCTTTGGGCGTTGAAAAGATCCTTTCATTGGAGCAGTCTTAAAAGAACGCTTCTTGGAAACGTTGCTGCTATTTGTTTTTGTCGCGGTCTTGGGTGAATTTGTGATTAAAGACATTTTGTTGGTCAGAGTGGTCTGCACTTTTTCTTGGACCTTGGCAGAAGGATGTTGTTGCTTTGTGTGCGTTTGAGTAGCGGTTTCCTGTTTGACGTCGCTGTCATCGGAACCCAGGTCATCCGGATCTTCGTCGTCATCATCCAAGCTTCTAGACACCTCTGAAAGAAAGGAGCTGATTAGTAGCCATCCAAAACTTGTAAAAAGACGTTCTAAAGTCACAGACAGTACTCGCGATGTACGCGTACTGACAATTTTTCAGGTAACCAGATAAAACCATGAGTTATTTCAAAACAAAAGGAAAAAGTTAATTTCCACCTAACAAGCTGAAAATAAAACTTAAATACATAAAATGTCAGCAACCTTATTTACCTTTTACAAATTTATCTACAATCATCTTTTCGTTATGTTTTGTCATTTGAGGTATGGAGAATTTCTTTTGATTCGCAACCAGCTAATTCGATTGCAGTGCGTACGTAAAAGAGCTACAGGTAAATATGTAACAAATCCACGATAATTGCTCCTGTTATTAAAGCATAATTAACAATCCTTGTATGAAGGCGTTTCCTTTTCTTGAAGGTCTTCTTTTTGGGTCATATGCTTTAACATACGATTTTCTTTTTGTGAAAGAATGATGTATAGCTGAAGCTTTACTTTTGACAATAGGAGACACGTAATACTGAAGTCTACCTTTCGTAACTTTCATTTCACTAACCTTTGTTTCGATCAATTATGGCAACTTGAAGACCAATACTAGGTTCTTGTATTGCATTTGTTCTGTTAGTTTTAGCTTTAGCTCCAGTAACGCCATAACACTCCTCGTCTTCGATGAAAGATAACAAACAGTCACGTGATTTACAGCATTGTGTACTACACTGGACTGAACCTACGTCTGCATGCGGACGCATTTTTCGAAACTCGTGTGGAGAACTGGTACCAAGTAGAAGGACGTGGAAACTAGGCACAAATCTCTTCGGGCATCTTGGGTTGGCCACTTGTGAAGTGTGCCTGATAAAATCTCTTGTTCCTAAAAATAAGAATGATTGTCATTAGTCACTTTAACTGGCGGCAGTTTGGTTCAAGTAATTCATGGTTAAGAGGTTGACAATACAAAAACTGCCAAACAAGTTAGATTGTTGGAAATGTTTAAGTGATCAGGGATAAAAAATCATCAAAACTTTATGATTTCCAAATTAACTGTTGCATGAGGGTATATTTTCCCGTTTACGGTCACGCTTATGTTTATAATAAAGAAACCTTATCCTTACAAAATCAATACATTGTCAAAGCTTACAGTTACCCTACAAAGAATGAGAAAAATTGATATGTCGTCTTTATTTGGTGATAGACGAAAACTTAAAAAGTCATCTGATTAAATCGAAAAACGCCAGCTAATTAATTTTACCCACTTCAGATCAATAACAAAGTAAGTGGCTTAATTTACCTGCTGAAATCTTACAACACATCTTCAGAGAATAAGTTACAGTGCCATCACTTTACAATTTCAGCTTGGTATAACTTCCCAGTGGTTTAAGATTTGTTCAAATGTCTTGAGAAGCGAGAACTTACAACACAATTATGACTTGAGCGCTTGGTTAGGTTAGGAAAACCCTTGTAGGGGGATTTGAAAGGAGTTCTATACCGCCACCTGTGGAAACCACTCCAGGCCTTGGAAACATGTGACGCTATTTAAGTCACTGTTAAGTTTCACACTTCGCTGGGTTACATGGAACAGGGAACAATACGCTCAAGCGTATTTTTAAAAACAAACCGTGAGTAGTTCATCTTTCCTTGAGAACGATGTTTCGGCTAAATCTGAACGATATCGATTGAAAAAAATTATTTTAACAGTGCATACTTTTGAATTCGACAAGGTCATTATCAGGAGCTGGAGACATGTACTTCCTTGTCGAAAGTTCTCGTTTAAATGTTAGCTCCGAACGTTTTACACCCTTCGAAAGATGCTAGATAAACTGAAGGACTAAAATAATTAGGTTTGCAATACCTGAATTTATTAGGCTTATAACAAATAATTATCTAACTGGAAATCCAGGAATGCTTTGGACCTATGCAGTAAAGCAAACAATTTACCGGACAGGCGTTTTTTGTAATCGATATTTTTCACCTGGCTTGTTCAAGAAGAGAACCTCGGTAGACCTTATTCGTCTTTTAATCAGAGCTGCGGGGATCCTTTTTTTCCGAAATAACTTCTCGCCATTGGCCAATATTTTGGGATTCTTCGTTGAAATATAATTTTTCTTGCGGGGAAATAATCATTGCATGTTTAAGAACTTCGCTCAGGCAAACTCGCAAAGACGACATAACAAGTTTTTTGAAGAAAACAATGGATATACAAATATATCCTGTATTGAGATTATCTTAGTTAGTTTGGAATTCGTTATTCAAGGACAGGGAACACCTCTCGAATAAGATCATTACCCCCATTTTTCCGGGAAGTTAGATCAGCGCAAGAAGATATACCCTGCGTATTATAGTTTGTAGGAACGTTTAAGGAACGTTAAAGGAAGGAAACTAAAGCTTTATAAACAGTAAATTAAATTTTTTAAGGGGGGCTCCAAACTTGGTAATGAATACATCCAACCGAGTTTAATTTTCGCCTACACGATCAAACTCCTGCGTCCACTGTCCGTTTGGGATAAAAAGGCCAAGTTGCACGATCGAATAGTTTTCTTTCGTACAAAATGTCGAATGTGGAAGTTTGATCTGGGGGTGTGTGAACGATCAAACGTGCTCATCCGGCCAATGCTTTCCTGGAGTTTTTCAAAGTTTAGTCCGAGCTTTGCTTCATGTTAATCGTTGTAGATAGTTTGGCAACTTGGAAAAACAATTATGACAGTTTCGTTTAAATCTATCATTAAAATGGAGTTTGTCATTTTCATTAATCAAACTCTGCGATTTCCTCCTAAATACTTCACCTGTATTTCTCGTACTCCTTTGCAGTTGCCTTTCATCTTCCATTAACAAGCGATCCAATATTTTATGACAAAGTTCTGGTTCGTCGCAGGACACACCATAACAGTGAAATCCGCGCGAAAAAATTGCCAGCTCGCATATGTCATCTCTGCAACAGAAATCTACACACTGTTCCAGCCCAGAAGCGTTGCCAAACTTTTGGAAATTGAATAACTTCCTCTTTCTGGTCGATTGCTCGTCCGTGCACGCTTTCGAATGAAGATCGGTGAGTCCTACCGGGTTGAAAACAAAAACAAGCGATTGGTAAAAATCAATGGCAAGATTTTTGTGCTTAACACAGAACTCAAATTCCGGATCGTCTACAAAATCATCGTCACTATAACCAGCGGTGTTTTACCTGTGGTCAGAGCGACGAATGCAAGAAACACCAAAAATAAAATCCGCGTTCGAAGGCTGTAGGCATGTTGTGTAAATTCCAACATTAAGCATTGGTAAGGTGTAACAATCACGCCAGTCTCAGCTTAACTTTACCAGCGCGAGAGAAGATTTGCTATTAGCCAACTCCAATGCTTGGTTTCACCATAATAATCCACTTGAAAAAAGCAAGATTCTTGGGCAAACTTTGCGATAACGCCACACGGTTTTCGAGATTCTCAGATTCCCGCGCTGGAGGAGCACCAAAACGCATTACGTAATTTTCAAGTTATTTTTTAAATCGTGACAAGTGTATGACGAAACCAGCCAATCAGAGTGCGGTATTTTTATTGACTTCACGCCCAATGGGTTTCCCTGCTTCTGGTGGAAACATTCTTTGCCGATAAGCTAATAAAAGCAAATCTTCGGACTTTTAACGAACATTTCTGAATTTTTCACAGCTTTTAATAAGAAATTTAATACCGATTTAAGCGGTCAACGTCTAAACATTTTGTACTCGACAATTCGCGAAAGATTTCGAGGCAAATGTCCTATGGTAATTTTTCGCTACACTTGAGATAAAGAATTGTTTCTTCATTTAAATGCAGTGAATGTGATCTTTGTTCAGTGAATCTGCGCTGGATCACTGATTGTTTGCTTCCTCAGTCAGTGGAGCCAAAGAATAAACAATTTGAACAAATTTTAAACCCGGAAAGCGTGAAGAAATGGTTGCCAAGCTTTAACAGAATGAAAGGCGGAAGGATCGATCCTCAGAGAAAAGCGTTGTTATTTTAGAATGAAACTTCCTTAATGATAAGGGGTACCAGTTAATGTTTGTTTCACTTTGAAATAAGTTCTTCAAACTTGGCTAAATAAATTTCTACAAACTTTGTTCCTCAATTTGGCGGTGAAAAGGTTACCCGCATCAGTAATCACTTTATTCCGAGATATTTCCTTTTATGATGGTGATATGACAATGTCTCCGGCTCAGATAGTGATTTATGTGGTCTCCTTGTCCATTTCTTGAAAATGAATTCGCATTGTTTCGTGATACGTTTTGTGACGAACCAGTACCCAGATCCTTTGTGTGCAATTTCCAACAATTTTCATTTTCGTATGAAAGTGCCTTTTACAAATTTGCTCGTGTAAAAACAGGGGTTGTACCATTAACTACCGCATTTTAAATCACGTTTAGTCGACATTTTATAACGAGAATTGGATATGAACGCTGACGATGCTTCAGAAGCTTACACTCGCCTCCTTTAAATCTCGGAAAGAACTTGGCAAAAGTAATTTTGAATTTTTTTTTATTACGTTTCTTGGGAACACAATCTCGCCCAGTTCCTTACAATATCCCCCTTGATTAAGATACTTAGATAGGTTTTGGAACAACTTACATTCATCAAACAATTAAACACTTGCTAGGCAACCGTTTCTTGTTCCGAAAATAATTGTTTTTTATTTATCCCTTGTTATTAAAAATTGAGATCGTTTATCAATAATAAGAACGTTTTTGTTTTGTTTTGTTTTGTTTTCAGCTAGGTCAAAATTTGAATTTGTCATTCCATCGAAAATATAACTAAAATATTCAGGATTCCTTCGTTTACTTTCAACTGAAGATAGAATGAGAGAGTATATACAAGAGAGAGTGAGCGAAAAACAATCTCATGGTCACAAACAAGTGCTCATTGACAGCTCAGGATCACGTTTTACTTCATAATCGGAAAGTACAAAAGTAGTAGAATGGGTGTGGAAATTTGGCAATTCGACAGAACAATTAATTCTAATTAAAAATTCTTCTGAACACCAATCTTAATTGCAGATCCTTTTATTTGGTCAAAAGATAACAAGCCCCACTTTTTCAAATAACGTAAAAGTTGTTTTTGTTTTTCGCCAGCCGCCAAATTCGTAAGGTTCGCAACTATTTCTGTTACAAGATTTTTAAGGCCGCGAAAAACGTTGCGTTCAAAAACTTCGACTTAATCAATTTGTGGCCTGCCTGCGAAAAATACTCTTTTCAATGGAATCTATGGCGACGAAACCTCTTTACGAAACATCTTTTTATCATCGGTCTTCTACTACAGTTTTTGTTTTGCACCTGATACGCATAATTATTTTCGTTTCGGTAAGACCAGATAGCTCTTTGAAAGGTTAGCAAAAGAGTACTCGCCGACATGCTTCTTTGGATATTCTGTACATTGCTATAACCCAGAAAACACAGCTCAAGTCCAGGATATATTCAGGGTGATCATTGAGCGAAAGCTTAGCTTAGCTTCAAGAAGCCTTTTAGTTTTGGATTACACTCGGGAATCAAAATAACAGCAGGCTTTCCGTAGCTCAACCGTCTGGGACCCTATTGATTTGACGGACCAGATTTTCAGAGGAATCATCATGCTTGTAAAATGCAATTCAGATATTACCGTGTTCATTTTGAACATTTCCGTCACGAGTACATTTTGCCTCAGACGCGAGTGTAGCAGTCTCAGGCCGACGGTTCTGCTTATTTTGGCGTTATGTGATTGGTGCTCGGTTTTCTTAGGAACTTTTGCTCGTTCGGCAGACTTGTGGCAGTTCTCTTACTGCATCTGCGAGCAGCCTCAAGTTCTTTTACAGACAGGTAAATACGACATTTATATTGGCGGATAAGAACAATATTTCATGCTTTGTCTATTCAACAGAACAATATGTATAGTACCAAAGATCTTAAAGCCCAATTTAGTTTGTTTTGACTTGTAGTAGATGGGTAGGGTGGTAAAGTACATAGTCGTGTAGCTGTTCTTTCAAAGTGTATCATGCGTTGCGACTTGAACCTCGTCAGTTCTGTCGTACACAACATTTTCCCAAAAGGAGGAACGCTTTTATTGGTATCACATACAAACACATTCACTTGCTAAGACGTCTCCGCGTGTAGGGCAGGTATATTTCAGTCCAAATAACAGCGATAACAACAACAGCAATCTTTATTTGTGCTCTGTAGATTATCATATAAAAAATAAATGGATCTAAATGCAATGATTTTGAGTGAGTGATGTTGAGGGCTTTGTGAAACACGATCCGAGTGAAACATGATTCATGATCAGTCTCACCAATTACTAAGTTTCAAAGGCCTTTCACTGAAATTTTTGGAATCAATTTGCTCATAGCATGATGCAAAGACTGATTTCTCACCTGTAAACTGACTGGCGCGTCCTGCAGACTCTACTTATCAAGTCAATGGGACACACTGTTAGCATAGCTAAGGGTGCGGCCAGATAAAATAAACTAACATGCCCATGTCCAACATGGCCGCCGTTTCATTGGCTTGGAACACCAACATGGCTGGCGTGACGTCACGCAAAAACACTTTATAGTTCATAAGCCGGGTAGCTCATTTTTTTTTTATATTTCCCTGTCGCAGGTGTCTTCATTCTCAACATCATCGTCCTTACAGTCAATACGGACCTGTCAGATACAGCACCTGCTACCAAACGTAATTCTTACGTTCATCTAGTTCTCTTCAACGTCGCAGCTGTTATTCTTGCACAATGGGTGACGGAGGGGATTGCTCTCGCTTTTGACGTTGTCGGGGGTACCCTGGAGGCAATTCATTTGTTGGGCGTAACATTTCTCATCAGCGTCTACCGAACAATGTTTTTATCTTTGGACTGTTTGTATCACACCTATGCGAAACTCCAATACAGCAGTGAGCGTTTCCGTGTCATCGATGATTTGCGAAGCGGAGAGAAGATGATTGTTATAAACATCTGATGACGTCTGAGAAACATGAAGTGATGTTGTCCACTGTGGCGCATTTCTCGCTAATCTTATAATTACTAAACTTTCTTGAAGTGACTGAAGCGAACAAGGTTTTGGAGCAAGAGTTGAGGCAATGCAGCCAACGAAATTTATTAGTCTGATTTCTAGTAAAGCTGTCGACCTAAGCCAGGCCAAATTTATCGCAAGTCCCAGTAATTACTGGTACCGAGAACTGTGTTTTGTTTTTTTTTTTCGTATGCAGCTGTTTCGACCGACAAGGTTTTCCCACAAAAGTGTAAAAGCTTACGCGACAATGCTCATTGGTATTATGGGTAATAAGCGTTGGGCTTTGCTTGACTGAGGTTTAAAAATAAGGTGATTTAGCAACAAGGACTGAAGTAGAAAGCATAATTACACGTGTTTGTGCTGTTTCTTTCCACCTCGCTGGAACACCTTGAGGTTTACTCAAGCATCCGTAAAAGCCACCATTACCTATACATGATAACTTTTGACATTGTCGCGTAAGCTATTCTCGGTTGTAAGACAACCTTTCTCGAAACAGCTGTATATTTACGATCTAGTTACAAAAAGTTTTGAAATTCACACAGCAAAAATATCACGAAATGAAGAAGAATGGACTGGGTTTTGACCTAAAACCAGTACTAGATCTTAAAATATCGGGTTCGTTAAATTACCGGGACTTTCGAGAAACGAGCCCCAGGGGTGTCCGAAATCCGCTTAATTTACACTAACTTTTCCACGATTCAAAGTGGTTAGTGAATACAAAGGAAGACTATCCCCGGTTGGAACTCCAATGTGAGAAGGACGGGGGTACCCGTCCTTTTTATATGGGAGCCCCCCCCCCCCCCGCCCCCTCGACACTATCACGGAGATTTTTCAGCTTTTTGGATCAGAGCAGAGCTTAAATTATGTCTGAGTTTGTGCTCGTATACAGAATGCTCCAAGAGCGTCAACATGTAGATATTAAGTAAACCGTTTACGGGATTAAGACAGCAAATATAGTTGGTTCCTTGGCGATTGTTTCAAGACAGGACGACCAAATTGGAAAGCAATGCTAATGATAATGATAATGATAATGATAATGATGTCTTCATTCGCTTGACAAAAATACATATCAAGTGTTACAATTAAAAAAAGATAAGATGGTTAAAAATACATTTTAAATTAAAAAGGGTAAAATCAGAAAAAGCAAAAACTATACTACTAATTCATACTTTAAAAAAAGATCTTATTGATAAAACTATTTGTAAAACGTTCCATGTATAGTTGAGGAAACTGACATCTCTAAGATCTTAGATTTTACTGACCTTGCTAAAGTTCTCAATGTTATGCCATAAATTATACGACCCTGGTTTTCACTGTCATGTCATCAAGAATAAAAATCGTAGGCGTTCAATAAATAAAGTCAAGAAGCTGGGATATGATAGATGATTCATATATAAACACTCTCACTAAGAGTTAGGTGTGTGCGGTGATTCATTCGCGCGATATTCGTAAAGTAAAAAAAATGTCATTTAATTATGCCATCGAAATGAACTTTAGCCCCAACACACTGAAATTAGTTCTTCTTCTAGAGCAGGAAATGTTTAGTTAGCAAAACTTCAGCAATTACTCATCTTTTAACCTAATCGAGAGCTTTATCAGGTCGCTATTCTAACGGTGCGCAACACATAAACCTGTGGGGCTTTAAAAGTTTTAAACGTCAACTAATTAGAGAGTCTGACATGTGATGAAACTAAAACTTCGAAAGGATTAGTTATTTTTTTTATTATTATTTTGGAAAATGATTACTGAAGTCGCATGAAAACCAGCAATATTTTCTGTGCACTTTTATGTGCGTGTATAAATAAATACAAATTAGCGTTCTGGTCAGTCTAACTATCGCATATCAGGTATTATTTATCTATTTTTATTTATTTATCAAGTATTACAATTAAGAGATAAGATGATTAAAAATTTACCTAAAAAGCGCATACAAATTTAGAAAGGGTAAATGAGAAAAAGGTAATAGTTTTCCATTTCCTCATTTAGGCTTTTTAAATTTGTAAAGCGCTTGTTAGGTATGTTTTTAATCATTTTATCTCTTATTTAATATAATATTGCTATTGCTATCTATTTGTGACGTTCCGTGTTTACTTGAGGAAGCTCGCTACTCTTGATCTTGCTGACCTTCCTAAAGTTCCCAATGTAATGCCACAATCTATACGATCTTCCATGTAAATTCTGTGCACTTCTATGTGCGTGTTTAAATCATGAAATATAGCTCCCTGATTAGCCTAACTAAATCGCTGATTCGACACTGGTTACAGTTTTCATACATTGTAAGGATTAACACTTAAAGACGCTCTTGCCCGAAGTGCCTTTACGCCATTTATACCACATAACGCTGTAATGCTGACTCTTTAAAACAAACAGGTTACAGAGAGTTAATGGGCGTGGCAACCAATTCACCTTTCTTCGCCCAAACAGAAAATAACCCTATAGGAGTTGTCCAATTGCATTCCTCTGAATCATGCAGAACTCATATATGCTAGTTTCTAAAACCGCCTTAAAAAATACCTGGGAATTATAAAGAGCAGAAAAAGAAAACGCTCCAGTCTTCCCGCAAATATACTGCTCGGTGAGACATTGAAATTCAAATCATGTTCACTCATTACTATTCACTTTTCATCTTCACCTTCGCACGCGGTAGCTGCAAGTGACGGGAAGTAAGGTTGCGTTGATTCTTCGTTAATAATCTTCAAGAAACTAGTTCCCGTGAGGAAAAATGTTTGTTTCTGTGAACGACAAGGATGCCTTTTTCTTGACGTGCACTGAAAGGGCAGGAAAAGAGTGGCGAGTGTAGCTGATGGCAGAGGAGGAGACGAAGACATTCACGAACAATCCATATAGTGTCGAGGAAACTCGCCATAGTTTCCTTACATTTAGTCTTCTCTGTGAATTTTGCTTAGACGTTTATTTCTTTACTTTATAATATTCGCGCCGTGCGATACAATTTAACGTGTTTGCTCCATTACGTCGAAATTGAAATTTATAATAGCAGGAGTTGATGTTGTTTACCTGAATATAGTTGAAAATGTGCTATATTTTCGTGTTTTCATAACCCGCGTTTAAAGTGGTACTAAGACGAAAATCGCATCTTTCTTATTGGAGCCATTTTAAAACATAAACAAGTAGTCTGTATGAGAAGAAAAATGCCGTTTACTTTTTTCAAATATCTCTTTTCGTTCCAGAGAAATTCAAGTTTTTAAAATATGCAAATTAGCCAAGTGATGACGTCATATACTCAACCAAATTTTGATCAAATATGATGAGAAACGATATCTCAGCCAATTTGTAACAGAAATGTTTGATACTTTGCAGAACGTTTCCACTAAAGGTGCTCCACAATACGAACTTAAAGCAGGCATATAAATATGTTAGCTCCAGTTTGTGGCCCTGTTTAACGTTTTTCGAGCTGAAAATCACTAACATATTGAAATCAGGTCGGTGGGGACTGGTACAGAGTGAGTTGCCATGGAAACAGCATTTTCATAGCCACAGGTGTGTTTCCTATAGAACTATTAACCTGCCAAGTTTCAATGGCCTGCGCTGCAAATTGGCCAAGTTAGCTCTATTTATGTACTTGAGATAATATTGGGTTGAGTGTATGACGTCATCAGTCATCTCATTTGCATATTTTTGAAACTTGAATATCTCCGGAACTAATGCAGATATTGGCAAACGGTAAACGGCGTTCAGTTTCTTTCATGGAATTCTATATGATACACCTAAAATATCAAGGGATAAAAATTTGATCATAGTACCACTTTAAACGAATTATTAATTTTAGGCGAATCTCTTTTTTCTTTTGCTGCTTACTTTAATTTCCTACACAGAACATTTGAAAATCTAGATTCACCTAGATATTATAAGACACTTGCAACCGGAAATTTAGTTAAGTTTAAAACCAACGTCTTCCCCTGTATTGACCACTGTGATTCTTGTCAGTTCTATCTCGGAGTATCATTTTTGGGCCGGTAATGTATTAAATTAACCTCAGTACTTTTCATTTCTTTATATACATAGGAAGGACATGCATTGCATTGGACGGGAACGTTGTTGTTGAGCCGATATACTGAAGTTGGCATTTTTTGCAAGAGACCAAATAAATGACATTTTTGGAATCGCAAGTTAAATTGTATAAGATTTACCTGTTTTGAAGCCTTGGAATCCAGTCCTAAATTAAAAGAGCTTTTCCAAAAAATTCCATCATTCCATTGTACCGCAGATCCAAAAATCTTCAAGAAATTTTAGCACCTTCTAAATTCGAATTTACGACCTCACAAAACATCAATTCACTCACAGTTGGTTGCTTTAAATGTGACAAAAACAGAAGTGACCTGTGTGAGAATTATTTTGTTGAGTCCAGAAATTTTAGTAGTTTCAAAATAAGGCACTAAGTTTTAGTGATATTTGTGTACAGTATATATGACCAATTTTTCAGAAACATGCCCGCTGTGTTAGTGCAAAGTCGTAACACGGTTTCCATTAATTGTTTCTCCACAGGTCACCGAGTGTATAAATGTATCAAATGCAAAACGTGTTGTATATTTACGACTACAAAGGCTTAACGAGTACGCGAAGAAGAAAGATCTAGACGAAATTTTAGGCCAAGGAAGTAGGAACATAAATTCGGAGAATGGATGCAGGTAAGTGGCATGTTCTAGGTTTTGCATGACCTGTATAACAAAACGCTTCTAAGAGCTCCATAAATGTAAGAGGAGGTTGTGGGAGGGCATTGAACAGCTCACGACACAATGGCTTCCAGTATTTTTCAGCAATTCGTCTTTGATGAATCAAACCTAGCACTCTTCTTTCGCATGAAGCCATATATGCGAGTGTAACAAATATCCAATTATTGGTGAACAGGTTATCGTCATTTTCATTACATCAAACGTCATCATAGTAACAGCATTATCTGTTTAAAACACTTTTTACTTGCACTGTAGTGTAGTGAGGTCTCAAGTCGCTGGAAATGCTCAAGGTTAAAGACAGACTTGAGATTAATGACGCAGTGATGGTATTTAAATGCCTGAACAATCTTACGCCTAAATATTTAAGTGACCAACTGCAATTGAGATCCTCTGTATGCGCCAGGGTAACACGCCCGCAAACAATTTAAATATCATTGTTTGTCGTCTGGTAACTGATCAGCGTCGCTTTGACTATATAGCCGTTAAAATCTGGAATGGACTGAGCAGTGATTTGAGAACTTAACAAATTTACAAACGTTCAAACGATGTATATTTAAGTCAGTTAGAATACTTTAAGTAAAGTATATGTGTTGTCCGTAACTATGCTCACATCGTGGGTGGCTCCTCCTGAAATGTTCTGCAATTGGTATAGAATTTAATGGAGCCGAAGCCAATTGTGGAGTTGCACACATTTTAGGCATCCTACTGATGAACTGTTACAACCCGTAGATACCTTTCTTAGCAACTACTATAATTTGCAGTCTGTTCACTTTGAATTACTATATTTGTTCTTAATTATAATATTTGTTAGCTAGATACTATTTTTTAAGTAAGCATGTTACCAAATTTGTTTTGTTTTGCTTTGCGTTTTAACTTGTTATATTGGTGCTGAAAAGCCCTTTTAGGGAGCAACAATAAATGTATCTCTGTCTGTCTGTCTGTATGTATGGTGCTTACTACTAAAAAAAAAACGAGTCCCGCAATACCCCTATTTTTTTCATTATCGAACACCTTGCATACGGATGTCGCTCCTGAAATTGAAACAGAACGATCAGGATTCAGCAAGCGGGAAAAACATTACTGTCCTGAAATCGATGTGAAAGGCATCGAAATCAGGCAACTTTTTCTCGCTTGTTCTCGCATTAAATAATCACGAGAAGGGATTAGCAATTCCCCAAACCATATCAGATTATAAAAAGTGAAAAATATGAAACATTGTGTGGCTCCAAGCTTCTAATTTGGGGCCAAAAATGGCCGCCACGAAGCTCTTCGGAACGTCTCACAGGATTGGTTGAGAAAATTATATACAAGTTACAATGGTAACAATGGACCCTAGCCATAAAACAATAGAGCTTCGTGCCAACAAGATCCAATGAAATCAGAGGTTCTAGAGAGCTTCGTGCCAACAAGATCCAATGAAATTAGAG
>CM042759.1:16412406-16454411 GCA_022496165.2 Catalaphyllia jardinei | reverse complement strand
CAATGAAATTAGAGGTTCTAGAGAGCTTCGTGCCAACAAGATCCAATAAAATTAGAGGTTCTAGAGAGCTTCGTGACAACAGAAAAATGGGTCCCGTCGTTCGTCGAGTATCGCCAGATACGGGTGGGATAATAGTTGTCTTATTCTGAACAAAACATGCTGGTTTTCGTTAGTTGAAACCCGGAATTCTCAAGTACAGTTAACTATTAGAAGATCAGAAGCCAAAGCAACTTAAGCATTGTCGGGATTTTGTTAACTGCGAAGAAAAAGGCTATTATCGCTTTAAAAATTATCTTGTAATACTCCTACCTACCTTCGCAGCGAAGGAGACTACCGCCTACGCAGCACCACAGTTTCTTTAGAAACTTACCCCCTATTATCGTGTCGTTTCGGTGGGGACAGCTCAGTTTTGACTTCCCTCGTACTACAGGTGCATTCGTCGTATGCAAGAGTAGCTACCCTGTTCAAATATATATATTTATTAAGGAAACAGCAAACATGTACCGTGTCACTATCGAGTTATACAAACACGAGTGGAAGTTTGGGAGAACGAGAAATGCTGTGGGAACATGAGACCAACTTGCAGGAAGTTCACAATCACTCGCCTTTTTAATACGTTTGACTTGATCAGAAAAGAAAAATGACAATGTGATTATTTACCAGCACAACAAAACAAGTCCTGCCTTTAAAACAGTCATGATTAATAAGTTTTGTAATTAATTTCTACTCGGCAAGGCTTTTGAAATTTTGATATTGACAACTAGCAGGAGAGAGTATATGAAACTTATCCTGGGAAATATTTCTTTTATCTTCATTTGACGTTTCCACACAAACCATATTTTCAAAGGCTGTTCTGTGGAATAAATGAATTGATTAAATGGCTAGCTCCGCGCGGTGTGATTGGCTACCCGAGCGGGCAATATGGAGCCATCTTTCCCGCTCGGGACTACCCGCTGTATCCCGCAAGAAAAATTTCCTCGAAAGCCATGTAATAAATCCTTTATTGACCAAGTTTGTTCGGTCAAGATGGCTGGATATTGGCCTCGTTCTTTTTTTGCGAGTTTATGGACCTCGACTTCGTCTCGGTCCATAAACACGCAAAAGAAGAACTTGGCTAATATCCAGCCATCTTGACCTCACACTTGGTCAATAACCCATATGTACCGTCGCCTAAAATAAACAACTTAAGATATTTTCATGGCGTAAATGTATTGTTGACATATAGGCATAAGCACTTATAAGGGGAGGGGCGAGTTTTTGTCCCCTTCCCACTCCTCTTTACGAAGAATACACGCTGCCTCGTACCCAGGCGCGTTCTATTGGATTCGAGAGCGACTGGGATTTAATTTCGCCCTTCCCAGCGCCTCCTTGGCGTCTACGCTAAACGTTCCGGATTCCCTTTGCGCGATATTTCGTTTTCCTCTCACTTGAGACGCCCAGGAACGAGGCAGGAATACATGTACGTTTGAAACGTGACAGTAACGCCAAATTTCCCCAGGCTACAGTCATCAAACGCTATGTTGAGTTTACAGACAACGAATAATTCAGATAGCTTTTTCTCAAATAAATATTTCATGCTTCAAAATGGTAAATCTAAGCACAGAAATGTTTTGTATACAGTGTTTTGATAAATTTAGTTTACGGCGCGTAAAAATTTTGAGTTTTTAGACCTTTTTGAAAAAATTAAACGATGCTTTGAAATTTATCTGTGAAATATTTCTGTTCAGATCGAGTTATGCCATGTTTGGCTTTTTTTAATGGCGAGATTATATTAGAGGGTTTCATCAAGGATATAAACATTTTGAGTTCACATGGGCAGCGCATCAGATATTTCAAGTTACAGGTTACAGAGCAAGGAAAAAGAAACGTTCGTATTATACTGAGCTTTGCAATGTTTGTCTAAATCGAATTCTTTGAACATGGAGAGTATCAACTGAGAAGTGAGAAGTAAAGAGTATCATTTTAATTGTTACCTCTGAAAATAGCACAAAAGATTCGGTTTTTTGAAACATCATTGTCCAGAACATTATAAAATTCTATACAGTTTGTTTGCTGACCGGAGAATTGAATTAATTCATCAAATTTTTGTCTCTGTCCATTGATGCTGATCGACACCTGTGAAAATATTTGGTCTGAAAGAGTAAAAAGGAACTGCATCACAGAAGGCGTGTCTTGATAGCCATTTGAAATCTCTCTTAGGGTGCGTTTCTTTAAGAAAATCCAAGATTGGATTCTTAAATCCTAAAGAATTTGCGTTTCTTTACTAAACAGATAATTCCAAGATCTCTCGGATCATGGTGCATCGAAGAAACGGAATGATGGATTCTTCGGTTCCTTTGTGATATATCTTCCAAGTGAAACGTTTGTCAACAATGCAATTGAAAGAAGGGCTTTAAGTCTATTTTTCTATATAATGGAAAATTACATCGACATACATTTGATCAAAAATATGAAAACAAGGTCACAAGTGAAAACTAATGTAAAATGAACCTTCCAGAATATAATTTATTGTCCTGTATTGTTTTTTTATGAATATTGCAATTTATGAATTTGATGTGCTTCTTATGCCAACAACTGATGCGGCAGAAACAGAGAGCTCGAGTTCTGCATGTACTAAAGATGAAAAATTCCCTCGGGGAAATTTCAGATTGAACTCGAAAAACTCTTTTCGTGCAGTATTCATCAGTAATCTTGCATGCAATTGTCTTGTAAGTTATTTTCATTATTGTAAAACTTGAAGCACTTTTGAGTTGACTAACAATTTGCATATCACGGCCGACAATCAATTATTTGATCAGTCAAATTCGTTTAGTTTGTTCGCGCTGATTTTCTTTTTTCTTTTTTGAGCTGCCTTCAAAAGTACGATGCGATCTTGTAGCAAACAAAATATGACATAAGGGATATAAATTTCTTTTGGGAAGAAGAGCGCGCTTTGAGATAGTAAATCCCAAAGACTTCAGAAATAATATGTCCAGTTTATAATATTGACAAATGTAGTCGTCAACAGTAAAAACAAAAGAAACTCGGGAATAGAAAAAATTTTTCTAACAGTGAGCAATTGTCTTAAATTGGAGAAGTTTATTTCACCGTTGTCTTAAGACTAGGTTTACACTAGAGGAAATTGTTCCGGATTCGTGATGAATCCGGGACGTTTTAGTACCGGATTGGTTTTGCCGTTTACACATCGGAGGACGAATCCGAAATAAAAACAACCCGGTTTGGTCCCGTCTCCGGAGATTTTGAATCCGGAATCTAAAGTGGGAACTTTGAATCCGAAAAACTTTTGAATCCGGAAAGTTTTGCTGTGTAAACGCCTTTCTCTCGAAACCGGATAGCTAGCGATATTACGCTAGCGATATTATGAGTTTGCGGTATAACTAAAATGGCGGATGCAGCAATCCAAAGTAATTTCAAAGTCGTAGTCGTATTGATGGCCTGATAGCGGTCGCTGTTAGCCTCCTTGTTCTGTCGCTGGTCCAGGCAGTCTTTTAATTTGTAATGGGTAGTGCTATATTCCTCAGAAACCAAAAAGGTGACGCCAACAATGTTGACGTCCTCCACACTTAATCGGAAATGACGATGGCACGATCGCTGGATGATTCTGGATAAGACCACAACGTACCCCTAAGCTTTGTTTCTGGTGACATTTTGTTTCTCGTCGTCGAGGCAACAAACAACTTGTTGACCAATTTATCGTGGATGTTCCCGGAGTTGTCGTCCTGTGTAACCGGTCAGGAATCCGAATATCCTTTTAGTGTTAACGCCTACTAATCCGAATACTCTAAAATTGATGAATCCGGAAACATTTACGAATCCGGAAAAATTTGCTCTAGTGTAAACCTAGTCTTAATGCAAGCAAAAGCCCATGGTGTAATTCCCTATCTACCCTTGATTGTGGCTGTGAATGTCCATGTTTTCGCTTTTGCTTTTGCGTAGGTAACCTGATTTTTCACAATCTAATCCACTCGTTAATTTTTTTCTTTTAGACTGCCTGGGTACGGTCTTGAGCGTCATCAAGCCAGGATTAAAGAGGAACAAGCAAAGAAAAACAATTAATTTTCCGAAAGATAGAAGTTACATTTCTCAAAACCTGATGTCGTTAGCAAAAAGAAAAATTCGTCATTTTTCCATCTGGCTGTTCAGTTAAAATTAAAAATTAAGCATTAAGAATTTCTAGAAGATTAAATGCAAACTACAGAGTTTCTTGTAAGAAATTTATTTTGCATCAATACAACTTTCGATTAATATATAGTCGGCCTTATTACCAGTCGTATGTTTTTGGTTGCTTACTCCGAGATGAAATTTTTGCTCAACTCTTTCACTTATTAAACCTGGTTTAGAATGATTCAATTTTCCCGCCAAAAGACTACGCATGCGCCATTTTTTTTTTAAGAAAAAGAAACCTCTTATTGCTTACACTTAATTATAACTTGATAGTCAATAAATGCAAGTGTGCATTTCTTTTGTAATTTTTATTGAGTAAATAAAATATTTCAAACTATAAATTACCCACAACAAGTCTGGTTATTTCTATTGCTTTATTCATCTTCAGTTGTCTACTTACAATAGTTGATTACTTTATGGAAATTCAATTTATTGCAAAGGTGTCATCAAAAAATATGCCCTATATATACTAAGACTTTTGGCGGGAAAATTGGAAAAAATTTGCCAAGCGTCCCCCATGACAACTTTTTTGACAAACATTTTTAAGGGGTTAGTCTTTTAAATTGTCTCCCGCCAAAATAAAAATTCAACCGTTATATACTATTTTGCACACAAACTAGCGAAAAATTGATTAACATTTTGAATCCTGCAAATGTTTTTTCGTGTTCAAGATGACATATTTCATAATATCATTGTTAAATAGTCAGTCGTATAACAAGCGACTAGAAACCTATTTATAATAATGACAAGAGCAAGTTAAAATTTCTGCAGCTGCAATGCTTCTGGACAACATTAAAAGTTTATATAACAGGGTAACTTGGGCTATTCCAAAATGTCGCCACCTTTTCATTATTGTCCAGAAGTATTGCATTTTGCAGATATTTTGACTTGCTCGTCTCAGAGCCTCCACAGACTAGAGATTTAGTAGTCGCCAACTATTTGTTATCGACAACTAAATGCGAAATTTTACTTTGTCGACGACTAGCAGTTGTCGACGACTAGCAGTTGTCGACAACTGAAAATTTAGCGTTTTGTTGTCGACAACTTATCTCACACACTGCGTTTTTAGTAATCGACAACCCTCTGTTAGTTGCCGATAACTTTTTATTTGTCAATAACAAATAGTTGTCAACAACTTAACATCTCTTGTCTGTGCAGGCCCTTATTTACGATCTACTATTTAACGTGATATCATCATGCAATAAATTTCAAGTAGATACCAAAGGCAAGCCATGAAGCCAATTGCTTATACAAAAAAAAAACACAAAAACTTTAATCTAGTCCTTGTGTTTGGAAACTTTTGGAACTTCCGTCACACTTAGCCGTGACAAATAAGCAAACCCAAAAAATTATAGCTCGATTTAAAGAAAAACTGTCCGTGGCTTGCTTCAGTATCTCTAGAATTACCTCCAGGAGGTGTTAGAAGGTTGATGTTTGGTTATCAAGCTTCAAATATATTATTATATATTACTATATATCCTATAACTTCCGTTAAATACGAACGAAACCAATAACATGTTAGAAGAATTAGACAATTGAAATCACAATTTCAAAAGGAAATAGGGCTTATTTGTCAAATGTTTGGAAAACTTGTTCCGCAGCAAACGCTGGCGCTATCGAATTTTAGAATGCAACAGTTGAAACCAAATTTTTTACAAAACTATATAATTGATAGCGTTAGCTATAAAAATTTTCAACGAATCGGACAATTAAATCAAAGATGTAAGAGTAAATTAAGATACTTTTAGCGACAATTTGTCAGTTGCGGACGAAAACAGTAACATTTTAACTGTCAAACAATTGCAGCTACATTTTTTTAAAAAGGCAGCTAGTCTAATCGCGACTTCAGTTTTTTAAAAATGTTCGGCAGTCCAAATGATAACTTCAGGATAATAGTCAGACAATTAAAGCTACATTTCTAAAAAGCATTGAATCCGATAGCAGAAATGACGGCCAAACAGTTGGAAATCATACAATTAGACTTGTATTTTTGAAAAGCAGTTATGGTAAGAGTTGCTTGATACCAGACATAATTTATTACAGCCTCGCTGGGAGTTGAACAACAGTTTGTCCCCTTCCCGAAGAAACAAATGAACATGGCTCGACCGTTTTGCGTAAGGAAATGTATAAAACAAAATCTGGCGGTGTATTTGTAGTATTCTCAGGATACTAAGATCAATCCAGAAACCAAATATCCTCTACTAAAATTCATTTAACAAGTGGCTCTGCAGTGGCTCTGATCATGTCAACAAATTATATTCTCAAATATTCAGGAATTTAATTTACTTGAAGTTGAGAACAGATTCAAATTAACTAACGAATAGTTGACGATTCGTCATTTTGGAATAATTTCTTCTGAATTGTATTTAAGTTTTGATAATATGTTTCAAAATTTCAATTGATGCAGACGAAACCATAGCGAGGTTTGATAGCTGAACTGAACACTTTTAACACTTTTTTCAACATTTTTTTTTCAGTTCGAGCTGCACAACTGTCTGAAGAACTGGTTCAATAAATGTTGAGCAGACAAATTACTACTATTTTTATTTGGCCTTTGTGAGGAAAAAACAAAACCTTTAATAACTGTTCTCGTGTATTTGGCCAAATCGAAAAATCGATCAAGAAACTAATTTCATATCTGAACACGCCAAGATATCAGAAGTGGAAATAAAGGAGCGTTTGAGAGTGAAACAATTTTCCACGAACTGTCAGTCAACTTCAGTGCTTTTAAGCATTAAAATGCTGTTTTAGGGAACATGGCACACTGAAATTTTCAGCGTTGAATTGATTGCCCGATCTTTATTGTCACAGATTTTAAAGTCATTGGCATGATCGCAGTAACCCAGTAGTTACAAAAGGCCAGTTGCCATCACGGTTTGATTTCAACATGCAGTTCCACTTTGAAATATTCTACAAATATCATCACTGAGTAACATGCTATTAAAAGTGGGAGAGTTGAGCAATTGTACAACAATTTGGAAGTTTAAGAGAAAAAAAATCCATGAACTCGACTACTAAATAGCATGCAAATGCCGACGGATAAAATTTGATTTAGTGAAGTTGGTGATCACTCTATAAAAGAAATAAAACTCCCCACAATTTTAAAACATTTACTAAATGATAGCTCGAAAGCGGTGGAAACCCTTCTGGCAAAAATGGCAGAAATAGTTGCAAAACTGCCTTTTCTTATCGGAAAGGTTTCAATTTAGCCAGATTCTCAAATAATATTCTTTACTTTGTCTTAGTCATCCCCGCTTGAATCCTTTTGATCTTCTTGTGTTTACCCGACTTACTGTCCTCAGGCATTTACTCCCTGAAAATAGTGTAGATAAAAAATGCGTAAGGAACAAACCCAAGTGTGGAAATAAACATGCAACTTCACGATGTATTGTTAAACGCTCGTTGACAGGTAGATCGAAGACAAAGTTTGACAAAGCATGAAATGCCATTTTTCATGAAGAAAGCTAAACTTTAATAACCCCGGCTATTCGAGTAGAGGAATGATGAGTTTGCTCTAAGTTTAATACGTAGCCTGCAGCTGTCAAGCGCGTGGTAGGAGTTGGCGCCGATATCTTTATAGGAATATTACTTACGAAGTTAGAGAGCGAAGAAATTGATTGTAACCATTGACAGAAATGGGCGTAAACCGACTGTCCTTCCCCAGACGTGGTTGCCATTTCTTGTTCAAAGTAAGAATTTGCTTCTCATGCAGAAGGGAACTCAACACATCTTACTCCGACAGCAAACATCTCAAAATGACAAACGAGCACCTCGGATCGGCAATCATGAATATGGAAAATAAGATTAGACCAATCAGCGAACAAATACGTCACAAATTTTTAGCGACAACTCCCTTTGCACGCTTTGTTGTGAGAACGTTTATTATTTTCTTTGTTTATATGGAGTCAAACGGGGCAGGATGGTTGATGAAAGCCGGTGAAAGTTCGGGGAGAATCATTCAATATCCCAATTTCGATATATTAAAATTCAGCCTAAAACAATAGACGTCAGTTCAATTTTTTCATTCTCAATATTACTATTATTATTTTAAGAAAATTCTTATAAACAGAAGAGTGTATTTTTCCTCCCTCGCTGCAGGTCCACTTCCGAATAGAGCAGACAGCCTTACACTCTATATAAACTGAGCTTGGTTGTAAAGAACAAAAATTATCCCTGATAGTAGTATTAGTATTGAGTTGGTACCATGGGCCAAGAGGCCTGAATGATTTTGATCTTTCCTTGCTTTTAGTCCAGTTAAAAATAGCGTTATAAACCGGTGTTAATTGCCAAACAATTGTTCCGCAACTTCGACCCGACTGATAGAATATTATAGCCAGGATTGCCTTTCTTTGACCGACTCGATTGTACCTGTACGGGTTGTGAGTCGTTTTGGCGTTCTTAAGTCGCTCCTCTTCACTCTTAAAATACATTTCTTTTTTTTAATTAAAAAAGACACAAATGGAAAGAAACTTGAGATTTGTGACACATCATGGCCGCTACTAATTTTTATCTTCCAAGTGAAACGCCTGTCAACAATGAAAATGTATAAAGTTTTCAAGGGTATTTTTCTATCAAATGGGAAATTAAATCGACATATATTTGGTCACAAATATGAAAACAAGGCTAAGTAGTTCTGGTTGGCTTTTTTTCCATTAAGATATCCTAAACGGGTCACAAGTGAACTTTGCATTCCTTAAATTACCAATGTAACGGAAATGAACCTTCTAGAATAGCATATTGTTGTTTGTTATTGTTCTATATAGTCATGTATTATCTTTACTAGTACTGGTCTAGAAAACAGAAGATAATAGCATTTATAAGATGGACTGTGGAGCTTCGTAACAGCTGAAACCCCTTAACCTGTGAGCTGTCTCTCTGGATATGTGTACGGTTTTGTAGCATGAAACGACCACACGTAAAGCGCTACTCTCTCTCTATGTGATGTTTTTCAGTCGCTGCCAACTCAGCATTTTGTCACAGATTTGCATCTTATAACACAATAATAAATAGAACGTCCCCAGATAGCATGGTGTTTTCCTTTGCAGTCAAGTACTGCATTGAAGCTTCCTCAAAAATTCCCTGTATATAGTACCACACTGGAATGTAAAATGGCACTCAGAGAGTACAGGGAGGAATAGGCCATTCCGAGTTCCCTTGTGCCTCCGTTTCAAAACGAGTCTAAGTTCGAAACTTTTCACATGAAAATGAGTTCTGCATGCAGTTTCATTTTCAGGTAAATCAAAGTCATTTTCATAAGAATAATTTCGCACTGAGACTCGCTTTGAAACAGAAGCACAAGGGAACTCGGAAATGGCGTATTTGACTGTGATGATTGAGGATTGGTCTGGCAGCTGAGAAACCGCGGTTTTTGCCTAATACTACCTGAGATATGAGAGTTGGAAATTTACTGAAGGGTAAGAAATATAGGCTGAAATTTTACCCGAAAGCGAAGAAATCGCCGAAAATTAAATCACATCGAGACCCTTAGAGCATAGTTAATAGAGGAGCTGGTTATGAAGCCCGAAAAAACATCGAAGGAACAAACAAAGATGCCAAGTTTTATGTTGAAGGTCAACGACCTCGCGCAATATTTTGTTTTGTGCCCATACACTATGCATGAGTTACGTAATCAACACGTTTCTAAAGGTTAGTTCCTCAGTACGGTGTAAACAGCTATTGTGTTTTGTGCAGGGTCAAGGCCAAAAACGAGAACAAAAACATACAACAAAGAACTTTGTCGAGTTTAATAATCATTCCCCTCCCAGTTTCTATGCTTAGAGTAAGGGATATCAGCTGAAGCCGATGGCTTTGGCTGATAAACCTTACCGCGAGACCTTGATTATCCTGAATATCACAAAATTGTTTTATTATACATTGAACGAAAAAAATGGAAGTCATGTTTTTTGCTTCTTCAGTGACGTTCAATGTATAATAATACAAGTTAAAATACCGATAAAGCCTAAAACCAGTTGTTATTATCCAATTGCAGCGATCACCGTCCAAATAAAAGTTCAAATATACAGCGCCTTTGTACAGTTTTTTGTACAGTAGAAAACCTCTTGGCGTAGCAATCGCTTTATATTTTTACTTGTTATTTGTAAAACAACTTGTAAAAATAAACAGCGATACTTCACACCAGAACATCTAATAAGATATATATAAGATTGTTGGCATAAAAGAAAAAAATTCTCTTGAATATTCCATGTTTTTGTTTGCTGCAATAACAACAAGTCTTTCCGGTTTTTAAGACATTTCACCAAAAACACAAACATGTATCATTGACACTTGTCTGCCTCATCAGTCAGGATTGGTCACGGTACTTGTATATAGCATTGCGCTCACTTCGGGAGTGATATCAACTGATATCAAACGGCTTGAAAACTGTCCGAGCAGTGAAATAAAGCAGGCCAATGTAAGTATCACTGCAACAGTTTCAAAGGCTAAGTGAAATATGGAGGAATTAAGGCTTAATAAACGCGGCATCTTTGATCATCTTTGTGGGTAGCTAATGCGAGTATCATCTGACGTTAAATCGTCTCAATTTTACTTGAATTAAAAATGCTCTTACTCCGTTAACTATAGCATGAAAGCTTAAGTATTTTGTCTTCATTGTTCTTCTCATTTCCAATCAAAGTAAGTTTCTAGTTACCTGGTTTTCAATTGTGAACATTCAAAGGGACGTGACATATTAAAACAAGTCAGGTGAATTATAGAAAATATACCAGAAATGGTATGACGTTAATGCTATTGAACGCAAAATTCAATTATGAGATATTCGGTTTGCAAAGGGAAAATTGCTAAGTACATTACATCCCCAGACAAGTATTAGCCACATGACAGAAATGATAACTTAATGCTATTGGCTCAAGTTCGAAGTGACCAGGTTTGCCATTTCGAGGGAGGCTAATCGGAAAATATCATCAAAACTGTTTTTGGCAATTGGTCTCACTTGTAAAGTATAAAAAACACTCTTCTTGACGTTTTTCTGCCGGGTAAGCGTAAATTAAGAATAGAACAGAGGGGCTGCAGCCAGGAAGATTAACTGATAAGTTTTCGTCTTGTTCCTCTATTCCTCTCTAATCTTTTAATTTGTGCTAAGAATAGCTAAAACAAATCACAACATCCTACTCATCCCTTGCACGCCAAAATAAGCAAACTTAAAATTAAACCTAAATGGATTTTACATTAATTGCAATTTTTGCCATATTTTAAGGAGATTAGCGATTCTCAGTACAAATCCCTCCAACTGAAATGACATTTCGTAATAGTCCTCTACTGTTTTTTCATTGGGATTTGTAGGATAGATAAATAGACTTTGTCAATGCATTATCGATCACTTAAATGCATCTTAATAAGTAAACGAGACAGTCTGGTTGCCTAGCGACTAATTTTGGTTGGTTCCCAAATGCTCATGGCGAAGCATCTTAAATGCACCGTTAATTGTTTTTGTAAAACCTCGACGTTATCTTAAAATGAAGTTTATAGTACTTATTATAGGTTTAAGGATTTAATTGCTCAATTCACACCTTGTCCAGAACAGAATTAGCAAGTGTCGTTTAAAGGTTCAAGTGCTTTTTCACAAATCATTGAGCACTCCGTTAGGTGACAGGTTTGGTTTATTTCCACCCTATATTCGCACCGTTTGTATGCAATATCACGTCCACGTTTTGTGATGAATGGTTCTTTAATGTGAAATTGAGACTGTTTTGAAAGGACTCAAACGACTTTATCTCATAGAACTGGTGAAACAAAGTTTGAACACGTCATACTACGATATTTTTGCGCTTGACGAGTCGTATATTTCAGTAATGATTCGCCCCATTACTCTATTTGTATAGGTAATCATACGGTTTCGAGTTCAATTTGAAATAATTTGCACGAGTGAGTTTTTCAAAAAGCTGAAATTGCACGAGCCGCATGAATTGCAGTTTTTCAGATTAGAACGAGCAAGATGAGATAACTATGTTATTGAAATCTGCTTTGATATTTTCCACCAACCATAAGAACAATAATATTTCCAAAAAGCAAAACGATGTTGAAATCACAAGTTTAGACTTTTGAATCCGGAAAGTTTTGCCTTGTAAACGCTCTTCTCTCGAATCCGGATATCTTTCCGCCAGCGGTATTATGAGTTTGCGGTATAACTAAAATGGCGGATGCAGCAATCCAAAGTAATCCAAAGTCGTAGTCGTATTTATGGCCATTGATAGCGGTCGCTGTTAGCCTCCTTGTTCTGTCACTGGTCCAGGCAGTCTTTTAATTTGTAATGGGTAGTGCTATGTTCCTCAGAAACCAAAAAGGCGACGCAAACAATGTTGACGTCCTCCTCACTTTATCGGCAATGACGATGGCACGATCGCTGGATGATTCTGGATAAGACCAGGACAAATTCCTGGTGGGACAACATGATGGGAAACAATAGCGTGATCAGCGAGTGGAAAGAAAACAGACTGTCTCAACGTACCCTTAGGCTTTTTTCTGGTGACATTTTGTTTCTCGTCGTCGAGGCAACAAACAACTTGTTGACCATTTTATCGTGAATGTTCCCGGAGTTGTCGTCCTGTGTAAACGGTCAGGAATCCGAATATCGTTGTAGTGTGAACGCCTACTAATCCGAATACTCTAAAATTGATGAATCCGGAAACATTTACGAATCCGGAAAGATCTGCTCTAGTGTAAACCTAGTCTTAGATGCAACAGGGAGCAACACCTCACACAGGAGTATAGTAATAGCAGGTTGATAACGAGAAATACTGAGGAAGACGACGACCATGATGATGATGCCGACAACGACGGTAACGATGACGACGACGACGACGACGATGACGATGGTGGTATGGTGATGATGATGATGACGATGATGGTGACGATGATAATGACGATGATGATGATAACGATGGTGATGATAATGATGATGATGATGATGATGACATAATGATCGACGCAACATTCAACAATTATTCCATTTGGGCTTGTTGGATACGAGTTGATATATTACAAACGATGTACATAGTGCCGAGCTTGCATGGAATAGCTGTTTTATTACATTTTTAAAACGACTGGATGATGTGGACATTTCAGTTAGATCTAAACAAAACGATGGTAAAAATGGCCGCCCGTTGTTCACTTTTTGCGTGGCTTGCATGCGCATGTCACTGAGAAAAGCAATTGAGGCCGACAGAGTTTTTTTTTTCTCAAATATCTCCAAAGTTGTCAATACATTTGGAAAGAATACAGCGGAACGCCGCCTTACGGTCACCTCACCGTAATATGATCACCGCGTTATTTTGGCCACTTTTTTGTCCTCGTGAAACGTGGGTTATTTTTTCGTCGGTGTCTCTTGAGGGTACGGTAAAACTATAATTCGCGTTTTCTGGGCGTAAATTTGTTGTGTTTCCGTCAAGTGTCCGAATTTGTTTTCCGAAGTTTGTTTCAAATGCGAAGTTTTGTCCAAAATGTTTTGCAAGTAATGAATCATCTTTTGATAATTTAATTAACGCTTTTATTGGCTAATTCAAAGTCAACAATAGCACAGTTGAAGTGTTGTAAAATTTACATAAAAATAGAAACCATTTGAGAAGTTTGGTACTGTAGCCGTATGACGTCATATCCATGTTACAGTAAAAATGTTTTCATGGGGTAATTTTCTATCCGTTATCAATAGTAACACGGTAAAATTCAAAATGCATAAAAATGTATAAACCCTCAGTAATTGGCGAGCGGAGTTCTAATATGGGTAAATATTTAACGGGAAATGCAAAGATTATGACTAACTGCCACGCCTTTAATGAACGCCTAATGACTGGCCTCGCGGGAGTGAGGTCGAGGGGAAACAAAACTCATTACTTCCCGCGAGGCCAGTCATTAAGAGTTTTGTCATACCCCGCAACTCAAAAATAGAGGAAAAAAAGTTCTATCCTTCTTTTATTTGCCAGATGATATCTTTATATGGTGGATATAGATAAACACACCCCAAACAGTCAAGAGATAACTGTCGATGTTAACTCAGGCATTTTCCTCTCTTTTTACTTTTGACCCCTGTCACGATAGGTGTACCACTCGTTCCCAAGAAATCGTTTGATCTTGGGAACGCCTACAACTGACGCCCCTTCCCACACACCGACACTTCCCAAAGTTCTTATTCCACGTGTAAAGCCCGATTTCATTCTACCCTGGGACAAAATGAAGACAAGGCCCTTTGAGCTGCTTATCACGCCAAGAAGTTAAAAATATCAACTTTACTCAAGTTAAGCTATTAAAGAATGGCTTTGGAAATTACATGTCCGATCGGTTAGATCCATTTCAGTGCTTGTCACAAGAAAAAAGATATATTAATTCATGCAAAAATGACATCCAAATTTTTGGAGATTTAACGGTGCCTGTATTTCTGTAAGACCTTACTTTATTGGATGGCGACCCAAAGGGCAACTAATGGTAAAACTTATGTTGAAATTTCGCAATGTGCGTCATTTGACTACCAGAATCCTTCACTTTTTCTGTTTGTTACGTTAATAGGCCTTTTGCAACAAACCATCATATGGTACAAAATGGGACATTAAAACAAAGAGACCTTAACTAGTCAAGCTTGACGGCCCTTTATTATAATGTCCCAGTGCGGCATGGCGGATTTTGAACCATGTGATCGTTTGTTGCAAAAGGCCTATTAGGGAAACTGGGGCTTCCACACACAAATGAAGAACAAACGAAAAAAAATTTCTATTAGTCGGCTAATCAAATGACGACAACGTGCATATCTGCTACTGTCTTGATCTGTTCAGTGCGCATCATGATTGGTCTCAGCCAGCCTTCAATAATTCCGAATTTCGAATGAAAATGCGAAAAATTATCCATGTTTGTTCGCGTTCTTCAATACACGCAAAACTTAGTCATCTCACGTTGATATTGAGCTGAGAACATTAAAGAAATGTACAAAGACTTATAACGCACGTGCACAGCCATTGTTATGTTATTAAACCTTTTGTTTAGTGGAGCGAAGTTCTCGTTGCCGTCGTGGTGTGTTTAAGGTCTCTAATAGAAGTCTAGATAAGAGGACTGACAAATCGGAAGGGCGTACTTTTCCTTTGTCCCATGAGTGAGACAAATGCTAGATTAACTGTCTGCAGTCGTAATAAAGCACTGAAACATTGTTTGTTGGGTCATGAAATAAGTGTTGTTCTATTTTTACGCGTTGATATAAATTCCTTGTTAAAGGAAATGTATTCCTGACAAGGTCCTAAGTGGCAGATAGGAATACTGAAAGATTGAACTAGCTAATATGACATTACCGGCAGTTTCAATGGCACTTTAACTGATCTACCATGTTGCCTTTTTGACGTCTTTTGTTTCTATCGCGTGATAGTTGATGAGGGTGCAGCCCCATCACGCACAGAAATCGAGCGGGAATAATCAAATTGTGTCAGCATAAATCTACTAGTCGTTCAAAACTATATGTAAATCCTCTTCACAGACACTTCGAAAACGCCAAGAAACGGCCGTCATTTTACTAAACTGAAGGGTACACTGCAACGCTACTCACTATCGGTCAGAGAATGAATACTGAGTAACGTACCCAATTAGAACACGGCATTCCTGATAGAATACTCAGTAGATTTATACTAGAAAACAAGAGAATAATTAAGGACAGCAAGACTAAATTTTCCCATATTTCCCAACATGCTTAGCTAAATATAGGTAGCGAGTGAAGCTATTTAAGACGGCAAGACTAAATCTGCCATATTTGCTATGGCATGTGTAGATAAATATAGAGAGTGAAATTACTTTTCAAACGCAGGAATCAAGTTTGAAGACTGCAAGTTTCAGTTCAGCCACTTTTCCTATATATGGCATAGCTTGTTTTTGCAATGGCTAGTTTCCTGAAATCGGTGAAGGTCGGTGTTGGACTAAATTAGCTTGCAATGGAGGCTCATCCGGAGGAATGTCATTAAAAAGAGATAAATGTCGTTTGCAAATTTGAAAATGGTTAAATTTCTCATGCAGCATTTGAGAATGTTGCATAATGTTGTAGCCGTTTGGCCAGGTCGGTACAACAATGTTGCGTCTAGGCAAGCGCACTAGTTCGATTTTCAATACCCAACATGTCGCAACACGTGGTAACAGGGTGGCTAAACGCACGTAACATGTTGCACCCAACAATGTTGGGATGTGTTGCTTTTAAAATGTTGCGATGGTTTGTCCGGAGCTTGCAAATGCTTGGGCAACAATGTTGGAATATGTTGTGTTGAAATGTTGCGATCGTTTGGCCGGGGCTCTACAAATGTAATAATCTAATGAGTATGTCAGTAAATTACTGACCGCTTCAATCTAGAAATTTTACTGTAGTAATTTTTTGTTGTGCCTCATCCATGTTTTAGTGCATTAGTTGTATTAAGCTATAGTACGACCATTTCTGTCTGATCTGGGACCTTGTACATTTCTTTACCTTCTTCTACACTCAGAAACAACGCGAAACGACCACGTTCTATGTATTTTGGATAACGCGAACGACAGCAGCTAATTTTTAGTTATTGAACGCTGGCGATACTTATTTGGGCCAATAGGCGCATTGAACAGATATAGACAACTAGGAATTTGGAAATTCGAAGGAATAATATAAATTCAGTTTTGACAAGGCGTTGCACTCGGGGTCGTCGTCGTTGTTAAGCTCCCTTACATTAAATGAATACAAACGTGCTAGAATAAGTTCTGATATGCTTTTTGTTCAACCAATTGATCCACCTTGTTATTTTATATCGATTTGTATCATGGGAGCACTCAGGGAATCTCCGAAAGAAAAAGTCACACAATCGAAATAGCTAACAAAAGTTGTCAGTCTTGTCATAGTTATCTCTTTCAACACCATCTTTGTATATTTAGCGGAGGGTAGCTCTTACATCGATAGATATGTAAACGGAATGAGTTTAGAAACTCGCGAAAATCTTGTAATTGTACATTATAAATTCATTTTAGCCAACGCTGACGACGAAACGCCATCGGTATTCGTGGTTACGCAAACTTCCGCTCGTGTTACATGGAAGTGCACACGCGCACGCTAACTGAACTTGGCTTTGCGGAGGAAGAGGAAAGCTTATAAAGGAAAATAGAATGCTCAAACAATACGTCGAGACAAAGCTTCCAATAATACCAATATCAATAACATTGATGGCATTAAAATATTTTAAAGGGGTTAGAAAGTGACATTTCACCTTTTTACGCCTTGTTTTATTTGATTATAATAACAACCACTGTGTCCTCTATCTCTTATGTTTGGCCACCCGGGTGCAAGGAGCCAAACCAATGGAAATTGTATATGACCAAAACTTTGGTCACCATTTAATAGTCGTCTTTATTTTGAATTTACAGTTTGACTTAAGTTCTTGATCTCAACAGCTCGAAGAGGCAAAACTCTACGTGGATGATTGGCAGGTGTTCGTCATTGTCTCCACAATTCGTGACAGTCTTCTTTAAAGCGCTTTATAAACGTTCGTTTTGCGTGAGATGATGTAATGCCAGTGACGTCAGGCGAAGCATGCACCGCCCAAACGGCGACCACCAAGGAAACTTTTGCTCATAGAAATGACGAGAGTAGGTCACAATTAAATTAGTATTAAGTCTATTAAGGCTCAAATACTGCGTAGACTAGCTTGCAATTGAGGAATTAGTAATAAATGTGGATTTGGGAGGTTTGCTCTGACCTAAATTCATATAAAATCCTCTTAAATTTACGGAGTTTTGAAAATGCCCTTAATTCCTTAACCGTATAAAACCAGCGTCCTATTATATCGTGATTTAAGCTCTTTTCGCTCGTTCCTTTCATTTCTTCTATAAAGTTTTAGTTTGTGGTTGAATTGAGTGAAAATTGAGCCTGACTTAGTAAGTAACGTTTCTTGGTAACATATGCTTGTGGTAAAGAAACTATGTGAAAAATGACATGAAATAAATACGACCAAACAATCGCAAAATCAAATTATGAGATTGAGGAAGTAAAGAAGACTGTGCCATACTGTGTACATTACACTGCCAGACGTGTAATAACTTCTGATGTCAGTTAGTTATTACTACGGGGATAAAGCAGCTCGTATTCCGTTTATTTTGTTTTCGTAGGGAAGTTGAATGTTGCTGATAAATTAATTTGGCAATCAGTAATAGCTAGTAATCATAGCAGCAAAACTGTGTATTTCGTAGTTTCAACCATAGCGATATCATCTCCATACCTCTGAGAAATTAGTCGAGCTTATAAAAAGACTACAGGTCCTACAGCGACAGAAGAAGACGGAAAAATGCAAGAAACATTGTACTCCCGACCCCTCTCCCATGACTAACGTTTGGGAAAGCATCACGACATCTGGTCAGCTTCTTAAAAGGATTGCCAATTACAGCTTGCAAGTTTGAAATAGTTTTACGAGAGGATAACAATATTTCAGTGCAAAATCCTCAAAAGGTTAATCCGATTATCTATAAGACTTTTGATTTTCTTCTACTGTATTTTTATTGGGAGTTTCAGGAATTCTCGAGCTCAGGACATCAACCGAACATAATGAAATCTTTGTTGCGTGGAAACAATTTGGCAATGCGAGTGCAGCCATTCACCTACTTTGTGGTTGAATGTTAGCGAGACCGTCATTCAATTTATTGTTGGAACAAGTCTTCAATGATTCGTCGATTTACGATTTGTATCAAACCATGCCTAGGCTCGGCACGTGTTATTAACAGGTTCAAGTGGTTTCACAAATCAAGACCCGGGCTGATTTGTTTGCTTAATTTAGATCTGTTATCTATTTTGAAAACGAGTGCCTCGCGTTCTTGCAGCGTTAATCTAACAGTGAACACTGCGGATGCAGATAGTGTCAAAAGAACGCTTCCACAAGTGAAACTATAAAACAAAAGTGTCAAACAATTTCTATAATTTATTAAAGTGTTTTTGATAAGCAATTTTGAGAACGCTTTTAAAACTGATAAAATTTCGTCGTTCATCGCATGAATATGGCGGCTAAATTGGTAGGTTCATTTGAATATAAATTTTAAAGTCCTCATATTATACCCGTAAAATAAGCAAGCTTTCGTTAAAATTACTATGTTAGTTTTCCACACAGAAAGCCACCGGCATTCAAACAGGTTTGGCTTTTTTTAGCTTACTTAATTGAGAATTTCATTAATTGGATGTTCTGCGAAAAACCTTTCATCTCAGAAGCTTCGTGAACCAATTTTATTTTATGCCAGCATTATCTAACAAATCAAGTGCCTTTTACAGGCTTCAGTAAACAGCAATATTGGAAGAGTAGAACTTATTTATGCTCCTCAAAACTGACAAATTGAAAAGTTACCTTTGGAATGCGTTGTGGAATTTCTGCTGATAAACGGCGAATCTTTAAAGTAAAAAGTACTTACTTAAACTGCAGGAATACTAAAAACATTAAGTCAGCTGAATGCAAAATCTCATTTAAGAAAAAAATATGCAACCTAAAAGTCAGCATTGCCAAAAGTGTTCGCGAGAAGTCACGAAACAGCTAAAGATAACAATAACTAATTAAACTCATGATATAACAGGAAAACACCACAGAAACAAATATCGTAGAGGTCGTTATATTAATAACCAGCTCTTACATCTGCTAAATCTGCCTCCACAGACCCGTGAGAAGGTTGGCGATCGTTTATCACAGAAAAGTGCTCCAAACAAATTGTCTAATGTATCCTAACAAGTCGTTTTAATGCATAAGGTCAGAGTCTTGAAAGGTTTTAGAAAGGTCGAATTTATTAAGAGAAATATGTACTGATCACTAGCACTAAGCTTGTCAGGTGTCGCCGTGCTGGCCGTGAAGGCACACTAGCATTGACTTCTACTGAAACGTGATTACATTGATATTAATAGAAGTAGTGAAACAACAGATGCTATAATCTTGAAACTTGAGCAAGCGGCAGGACGAATCGATAGTTCGGATAAGTGGATTCACCTAGCAAAAATTACTTCAAATTTGTACCCAAACGAAAGCAATACGGGCAATCTCTCTTCAAAATCATTATGTGGTAATACAAAAAGCAGTCAACACACCGCAGTTGATTAATTGTTTTCATCTCTTATCACTTTAACACCTTATAAAGAGGTACAAATAATTTCAGTAAGATGCAGTAAGATGCACACACGTCAGTACGGCGTCGCAATACGAAAACGTTATTGTCTTTTACTATTTCAATGATGTGGAAACGCAAAGATTCGCCGCGCATGCAGTTCAAAGCAGATAACAAGGTCGGCGGCTGAAATTATTTCTCGGTAGATAACATGTCGTGTGCTAGGTTATTATCGAGCAGTGTTGATGTCTATTCCGTTAAGAGATTTACGCGATAAGGGTAATTAAACGAATAACTTTAAGCGACAAGAAAAGTAACTCTAACAAGGTTATATATGTTTTGGCGTCGGGTGAAACACGTTTTCATAGTTAAGTGACTTATTTAAAATTAAGCCAATTTTTAGGGTCTTGTTTGGCAGGCGCCGAGCAGGCGGCGCACAGTCAAGAGATCATTCTTGATAATAAATTGAATAAACTTGGCATTTGGTGCCAAAATCTTCCCAAAATGACCCCTTATGTACCCGCTGCTCTGTGTACACAGGTGCAAAGGAATGGTAAAACAAATCCGTCATATTCAGCGATGAGAATCGACAGTGATGGACAGATACTGTGGCGCATTTCGTTGAGAAGCAGTACAATCATATAGATCTGTATCAATAGCGAGACAGCGATTAAATCAGACACCTTTTGTCCATTGAAATCGGGAACAAACAAAGAATCCGGTAGACAAATAAAGAAAAGGGAAAAAATACAAACACAAAAGCACCACTCACAAAAAAGGCCTCGTGGTACAAAACAATTGGGCTTAAAATCCAATTCACACCAAGTCCCAAAGTAACGTAACGGCATGACACACATGCATACACTCGCGACCGCGAAATGTAAATCTCTGTTGACAGCTTGACCTGTTTTGAGTGCGTTGCGATGATAAATGATCGAGCTATGCAGTGGTATGTTTGCAATGAGCCAGCTTTTGCGGAGCGCACTGATTACTGTCATGCGGTCATCGATTATCGCTCGCGTGCTAGAGACGAAGAGTGCAAGTCATATATCACACCGAGCAACACTCCTCCTACTCAACGGCGCCGGCGCCTGGGTGGCTACAAATTTCCGAGTCTTTGTGACGGAAGTGGGAAAAATCTGTTGAAAAGCGAGAGACACACGCTCGCTTGTCATTACAAAGCCCAAGCTTGAACACTTAAGAGTTAGTGAAGTGGAAGTCGTAATCGGGTTAGGTTTGACTATATTTTGGAAAGGCGTTTTGGCATGTTCAACCTAAGGCAAGCTAATTTCCAGCTGTTGAGCTCGTTCGTCATTTTACTTCTCGTTCCTTACGTGGCTTGTACAGCCCCCTTAGCAGGTTTGTGTGAGTCACCTATAATATTCACTAGGCTCTCTTAAGGTTGCAAGCTATAGGAGAGCAACTTTACAACCACTAACGGCGAGTTTGTTTACACCCAGGGAGCCTGGCATCATGTGAAGATGAAAACGAAGTCATTAACCTACCAATTTTGGCGGGAAATCCTTGCTTTGTGTGTCGCTGCAAGGTTTGTAAAACCTTTTCTTTTTTCTTGTCAAAGAATTTATAACAAGATTGTTACATTTTTCCGAAGATAAGAGCTGCCAGTACTACTAAATGACAAGCGAGTCTATAAAAAGCTAGGGAAGTTTTTATAGGATTAGGAAATGGGAAAAATTGCTGTTCAAATTTCAACGTAAACATTCGGTGGGTGGAAGGCAAAGAGCTGTATTTACTTTTCAGATGGAAGAAACGTTATTGGTGATAACTTTGTCTTGGACCAACGGCCCGTTCGTCAAGGTTCTAGAGAAAATATGACAACAAACAGGCACGAATTGTCCGTCTATGTTGTGCAAAACGCGATCGTTTATCCCGTTTGCACGTCGTTGTTTCGGCTACGCCATCTAATTGCACATAATTGAAGAAACACTTGGAGCGAGTTATATGCTTTATTTAGATAAACCAACAAGCTAAATAAAGCCTGCAGCTTGCGTTTCTAAATTTGACTCAAAATATGTCAGTTTTGTAACACTAAAATTCTCTAAGTCGACGAGGCAACAGTGAAAAAGTAACACAATAAGCCGGGAATCAACTAGTGTTTCGCTTATCGGGAAAGGTCGAAATCGATTCCGATCATTACGTCCTCGTCAACATCAATTTACTCTTGAAGTGCTCCGAGGTTAGAGCCATAGCTTGTTATTTACAGTCAATTAGTTCCTATTTGCTATGCGAATAACGTCAGCTTCACAAAGGTCCACCCTTCATGCTGTCCATTACATGACAATGGCGATCGAGTAGAATCGTTGAAACACTTCAAAATCATTCAGGCTGCACCTGATAGAAAAACAAAAAAAGCTATTAAGGACAAAAAGACTTCTTTCAGAGAGCTTCGGAGTTCTACACGGTGTATTCCCATTGACAAATAGAAAGCACGCGAAACTTGCTGTAGACAGAAGTCACCTGGACCACACAAACGAGATTGCATTGTTCCCCAAACGTTGAAGCTCACATTGTAACGTTATACAAAATGATCGTGTTGCCAGCCTGCAGAATATGTGTCTTCGCTTTAATTTTTTCCAGCTTTGTGTTCCTTTAATAGCTAACTGCAGCCAGAGGGTTCAAATTGGGCGTAGCTACTCTACTGGCAAAAGAATGTCTCTGCCTACACTTTGGACGAGTCGGGGATAACTAATAAAACGACAGAAGAAACTCTGAGCTTCCTGAACAGCCTTAGCGGTCACTCCTGATCGTCACCGACTTTCAAAAAGAAGTTTCTTTATTTAGGATAGGATATTGGGCGCTTTAATCGCTGACGCCTTGTTTTATACGTTGTAACACAGTTACATCATTTACTTAATTCAAACATTGTGGTTGACTTTTGCCCAAAAAATATCGGTTTTAGCCCGAAGTCAAGTGCACAAACGTCTTAAATGACGTCGCTAACGTTGATAAAACTGCAAGAACTCAGATAACAGCGCGTAAGATGACCAATTCACAGTAAACTGCTAGAGGTTGCATTTTTACCCTCAAGAGTTCCAGCTATTTAAGGAATGCACACGATAACCACTTAGCTTACTTCTTCCTTTTCGAAATTGAAATTGAAATCTAAACTGATAAATATCTGGAGTAATAAATAATGGCATTGGTCGTGGGAAAGGGCCGTTAACAAACATAATGATGACTAAAATAACCCAGAACAAGACCTTTAGGGTTTTTTTTTCAAGGATCTCGCAAAGTTTAGGAAGAATTTTGCCCTCACAAATGCCAATCCCTCTTCATCTAAAGAATGGATAAAAAGATTTTGTTCCTTAAATTTACCTTCAACGTACTTCGGTAAGTGTCTTGGTTGCATTTTTAGGGTGTCGCGTTTTGACCTTTGGTGATTTTACACTCAATAAGGAAAATATCGAGCACAGCCAACAAGAGTAAGCACCGTACAGCTTGTTCTAAACCGCAAACAAATATATTAAAGTAGCTTGATTAATTGTAATTATCGGGCAAAGAGCATGACTTAATTGAAAACAATTTAAAGGACAAGGTTTAATTTTTCTACTCAAGTCGAACATGATTGATAAGTAATTTTGTTGAATTGGGAATTTGCTCTAATTTCCAATACCGAACCTACGTTTCATTCCCTTTGAATCTATCATGACAGACATGATTTGAAACACACCCCTTCCTTCCTAAGATATGACACGTTCATATCCTTTCGTGCATGTTTAAGTCAAAGTTGATTGATATTCCTTATCTTCTTGCCTCTATTAACGTCAGCAGTAGTAACAAGATTAGAAACTTTTGTTTCCATAAGATGATAACGAAAATTGTATGTTCCTCTGACCAGTCTGCAGAAAAAAATCGGATTAATTTGGCACGTTCATCCAAGTTCGTTGTAGATAAAAATCTCATTTGGCACATTGTTACCGTCATGATAAGAACATTATTTAATAAGATACTCCCATAATTGAAGTAAATGTTGTTTCTCGGTGCTTCCATGAAATTGCATGCAGTGAAATTAATAAAAACAATCTCCACAGTCAAAGGGAAATTAACCCAATTGTATTTTAGCCGTCTTTATTTTGTGCCCGACAAAAATAGCAGCTTATCAGAAGAAAAAATACTATATATCTTTACCCTAATTGAGAGTTCAGAGTATAAACAATTCTAGGTTTAAAAAAAGATTCCGGAGAAGCTGCTGTTGAAATAAATGTGATGGAACAACAAAGAAAGTATTAAAATAGGACAAAAGGACCTTGTTTGTTTTGCCAATTGAGTTCTCGTGAGAGTTCCTACGTCAGTCAATTCCTGCGAAACATCCCTGACACGACACCAGGAAAAAATCGGAAAATATTTCTTCAGCAGTGGCACTGTCATTTTAACCATATGTAAATCACACACTCTGAACGAAAGGGGCAAGCAAAACGAAATTCTTGTTCGATCCCTGAAGGAGTGTGACCCCTTAAAGTCAAGTTTCTAATCAAGTTTGATATCAATCAACAAACAGTAGTGTAAAAGTTTACTCACACGCAAGATGAAGAATGCATTCAGTTCCAAATTCCTTCAAATGAAATTCGTTTTCTCGCTAATGAAGCCCTTATCTTGTTTACAAGCCCCCTAGTCTATACAAGAGACTACATTAAATGGACATTGAAAAATAAATAAAGAATACCAATAATTTCAAAACGCTTTCCTCCCTACAGTCGCTACAAGCTTCGACTGTCGATAGACATTTTTACAATGCGAACTTTCTTTGCAGATCTGTCTTTTGGAAATCGAGTTTGCTTTTTACAAAGTTGACAAAATTGCAACCAGAGTGTCGTTCAACAGTTCTTGATCTGAGGAAAAACGAAACATCGAAAACAGAAAAGCGTGACAATTTTTCAGTGTTGATCAAAATGTTTAAACCTTTTGAGACTTTAGAAGTGATAACAGCTTTTTAAAGCACTTAAGTTTAATCACTGAAAAAATAATGAACACATTTTTACCATACTATTGCTATTGAGTAGAACTTTCGTGTCTGGTGAGATCCTATTACGCGGCCATTTTAATAAGAACTTTCATGTGTTATGCTATTGCGTTAAGCTGTACAAGATAGTTCTAACTTTTAAAAAGAAAGAAACCATAGTGTATGATCGTTCAAACGAAAGCTATTGAGCAGTTCCTTCATGTGGTACGGTTTAATATGCTGTACAACGTGGCTCAACTTTTAGGTCTGAGGATGAAACCCTAGTATGTGACCATTCAAATAAAAGCTATTGAGCAGTGCTTTCACGCGGTACTGTTTATTATGCTGTAAAAGGTGAATCTTGGTCTGTGGCTGAATAAACAAAAGCTAATGAGTAGTCTATCGTCCAAGTCTGTGACTGTAGAAATATAATTAATCACTTCATACGGGATAACAAGAACTTAAATTAAAGTACACGAGTGCGTTATCGTCATTGACCGTAAAGGCTCGTGACTAATGATGGTACCTCGGAGTCGATAAAAGCACGAAATGCATTCTTTCAGGACTATTTCCCCCGGTGCCATTGAGCTGCTTTCGTTTCTTTCTTTGTTTGTTTTTCGATTAAAAGCTTACTTTAACTAACGCAGTTGGTAAGTGTGTAATTCAACAAAGCTGTTCATCACCGATTGTTTTCATTTTGTTTATTGATATAATGCCGTACAAGGTATTTTTAACTCGAGTCTGTAACGGCGAAAAATTTCGCCCCCCTTTTTTGCCATTTCACTTCTATTGTAAACGGCTTTGTCCCTTCTTGGTTCGCACTTTTCAATTCTTTCTTGTTGTTTTTCCTTAATTTCACAACCATTATTTTGTTTAGTTTCAATTAGTTTGAAAGCAATGTTGACCACCACAATGAAAAACTGGACTCAAAAGATCATTTCCATCCCATAGCACTGGCACAGCCCTTAACCCGTCCAAATGCCAATAGCTTTGATGCTTTGTAAGGTGCAGGAAACATGAATGGACTATATTACACTTGTGTGTCCAGTGAATGGCAGCGAGGCTGGAGGTGATCGTGTTTTGATAATGACCTCACTGTTTTTTGCTTTGTAAATCAAGTTGTTCTTATGCTAACTAGTTTTCATTTACATGAGAAAAGCAGAGAGGTCTGTTTCAAAGCAAGGTCACCTCCATCCTCGTTTACAGTGATAGGCCAGGTAACCAAGCACACAACTGTAAAATGGCCTATTCTCGACGGATTATAGAAATACCATTAATAAAAGCCAAGATTTTGAAAAGCAAGCAAACTCGCTTTAAAGTAGCTCCAAGGCTTTCTATAGAGTTATTAGCCGTTTCCATGTGAGTGTTGCGCCATCACATGACGAGAGCCTACCTGTGACGTCTCTTTGGCATTTAAAACTTATTATTCTGAGGATGTATGTTGAGGTGTATTAAACGTTAAGTCATTAATCAAAGTTTTTTCACAACATGCGTTGTCTTACCATGTTTGTAACAGCAGTTTGTATGTTATTTCTGTCTAAAAGCATTTTCGGCAGAGCTCCCCCCCCCCCCCACCCGTGAGATAACTTTTCTGCTCTGTTGTAGTATCATACAACAACTGAACCTTGGTCTTATCACATTGGTTCTAAATTAAACTTAAGGAAAAGGCGCAGAATAGAAGTAGTTTTAAGTCTTTTACAAGGAGCAATTTAAAATAAAGCAGTGCTATGAATGGTTATTCTTCGCATTGTTCTGCTATCCGTTGCATGGATGGTTCAAACAAACTGATCATTATTGCGCTGTAATCTCAGAAAAATTGTTTCACGAAATTATAGCTGAGGTATTTTACATGTTATATTCCGCCGAAGTTGTTTATCAGCTATACATTGAAAATAACAGACCGCATTGACGTCAAACGGATGATGTTAGTCCAATATTTCCGAGTCTTTTCGTTGGCACAGCTCGTTCATGCGAAAGCTGTGTTTCTCACAAACTTGGTCATGCAATGATTCATAGCGACAGAGGAGAGCATTTGCCTTCTTCTTGGTACTTTCTCAACATTACCGAGTCATATGTTTTTAACTTGTCAGCCTTATTAATAGCATCTTAAATTTAAGCGAATATTTTACACATTACTAAGCAAGAAAACAATTTTCCAATTAGCCATGAATAACAATATTGAAAAAAGTAACTGTACAAAACAGTTCACTAGAACTACTAATCTCAGAAAAAAAATTGTAGTCTCCTTAATTTCCTTATCACAAGACTGACCGAGGGGTCCAATAGCATAAAGTAAGCTAAGGTTAAAATATTGGACCGGGAAAGGTTTCTAAAGCACGTTTTATCGTGAAGTCGTTTAATTAATCTCTTATTCAAAAAGCTTGCTCAATGCCTTATAAATAGCATCTTACATTTCAACCGAATATTTTGGAAATTACTAAGCAGGAAAACAATTTTCCAATTAGCTTTGAATAACAGTACTGAAAAAAACAAAGGTGCAAATTAGTTCACTGCTCAGAAAAAATATATTGTCTTCTTAATTATTTCCTTATCACAAGACTGACCGAGGGGTCCAATAACAAAAAAATAAGCCAAGGTTAAAATATTGGACTGGGTAAGATTTCTAAAGCACGCTTTATCTCCAAGCTTGCTAAATGCAACCGTTCTAGACGCGGGAGAAATGTTTCTGTACGTTTGGGCTTTGCTTTGCGATCAGTACTCCCCAAGTTGAGTTTTGGAGAAACAACTATTTCTAAACCAATTTCATTGTCAGAGAAAGTGAATAACTAAAAACCTAACTTTGTACCCGTGGAGATACGTTGTGAACTCGAGCACGACAAGTGCGAAATAAGTAACCGTTCGATGACGAGATTCTTTAGCTATATTGAACATTTATCATATGGCTGCTCCGTGAGCCAGCGGGCAGGGTGAATCAAACCTCACGCAGTGCATGCCGTCCGAAGATGGCGCTATCTTGCCCGCTGTGTCCCGCAAGAAAATCGCGTTCATTTTCCACATAATAGACCCTTTATTGACCAAGCTTGTTCGGTCAAGATGGCTAGATATTGGCTTCGTTCGTGTTTGTGGACCTCGAACTCCGCCTCGGTCCATAAACACGCAAAAAGAGAACTTGCCAATATCCAGCAATCCTGACCTCACTCTTGGTCAATAATCCGTCCATATATCTACTTATTACAATGCTTGAAGGTTCTCTTTCTCCGCTAGAGGAAATTAAAAACGCAACGATCGCCGGTTTGGATTTGTGTTTGGAAAAAACTTGGAAATCACGTGATTATCGTGACGTCATCTTTCTCGAAAAGCTCCGTTTTCAAAATGTTTTCCGTCCACTAGTCTCCTCCGCAGCCGTTTTTTGGGATGTCACGCAACGCACCCCCCCAAAGAAACGGCTGCTTCCTTTGGGGGGAGTGTTGCGTGACATCACAAAAAACGGCTGCGGAGGAGACTACACGAAAACGCAAAGCCGGTGTTTTTAAATTCTTTCGGTTTGAAGAGCGTTTTCAAAAAGCTCCGTTTTTGCGACGGATTAGTGTGGACGGTAGGACTAACCGCAGAAATAAAGCTGCGTTTTAGTGACGGATTAGTGTGGTCGGTAGGCCTAACTGTAGACATTAAATAAAGCTGCGTTTTCAAATTTCTTAGACGTAATGTGGGCGCTGCCTTCCTCCACGTTAAAAGAACTGAGTGACCACTGATTTGAATACTCTATCTATTGGATCTGATATTTCAAAGGGATTACATTATACGACACCTCAAGCAGATGATATCTCTCAGGATCTCTTTCGAGTGCATGATGATCAATCCATTTTACCTCTTTCCTTTTAAAAAAAACGGAATCGCAAAGATCGCCTTAATTAAGACTTGAGAAAATTTTCAACTTTAATTTCAAGGGAATTACCTAAGCCGGCGAAACAAGATGTTGTAGTTATGGACTTTGTCACGTATATATATTAGTTTCGGTATCACAGTATAGCGGTGTCTGGATCCGGCTAAATAAAAATGCGATCCAACGTTAAAACAGATCTCCTAAGAATAGTCTGAGCTTGTGATTAGCGTAGAATCTGTGTGACAACACATCCGAAGTTTCAGCCCTGTATGCGCAAGTATCTTTCTTTGTTCCTTGCTTTTCTAGTCTCAAAATTGACACTGGCTTTTCGGAGAGAATCACCTTTACTAGTTTTGTATGTAGACCGTAAGTTATAATAAACAATCGATTAACACGTTTATCACCTTTTTCAGAACAAGTCCGTGGAATGCAATCGAGAAGTTTGTCCAAGAATAAGCGGGTGCGAAGGAGTCATCGCCAAGCAAAAAGGCCAATGTTGTCCTGTTTGCCAAGAAAGTCAAGGTAAAGACCATTTGGGAAAAGCAAATGCCTGTTTTCTGTCAAAAAGTAAGAATAATTTTAACGCTGACTTCGGGGAAAAATGTGGATATTAAATGATCTTAAATAGATTAACTTTTATCTCTAAACTTAACTGGAAAGCAGGTAACCGCAGACACACCACAGAATGTGAAAATACATCGATGCGCAATTCAATCAAATTATGGACAGACCACCTGTACTGCAGATGAAAATTTAAAGTTTCACAGAGAAATCATCGATAATGCAAGCTTGAGAGACCTTGAATTCGAGTGATATCTGTAACACAGTTGTAGAGACTTGATCGGTCGTCTGTACGCGTTGCCATGACGGTGTTTTGAGAAGGAAGCTGCAACATCGTGCAGACGATCGCGACGTTTCACAGAACAATGTTTGCTTGTATTGAAGATCGGTCTTTGAAAATTTGAGACTTTACTGAGTTTTCACTGCTCTTTCCGGCAGTATCGGTGGTCAAGTATCACGATTTAGTGAGTTTCAAGGTGGCCTATACATGCAGTCAATTTTTTTGCTCACTATTTAATCCAATAGGAAGGTTTAAATAATTACTTCTTGTGCAGGAATGTAACTCCTACCATTTCACTCGAAAACATCCAATTCAGCCAAAACGTAAAATTTCTCAATTTGGATTAAATGAACTGCGTTTAGTAAACCCACTGCACCACCCGAAACCGGGGCGGAATTTGTAATCAGCTTTTATTTTTAAGTACCAGTAATCAAACCCAATCTATACTTCGGTTTCATTAACAGATCTCACAGTCAGAACCACTTGGTACAACAAAATTAATTAGCTGTGCCACATGGAAAGACTTCAAGAGCTTTCCTTAAAAGTACCGGACTAAGGTGTTATCGACATGATGCCAAGAAGGTTCCAACCGATTTCAATCCGGACTCCATCAAATTCGGACGGTAGATTAATGGCTTCGATCAAACCTTTGAAATGTTTACCCAACACAGTTTAATCTTATCTAAATGGGTGTATGTTTTCTCGTATTTAGTCCAAACAAATATTTGTTTAAATTCGCAATCACCGCTGTCTCATTTGAGTCTAACTAAAGAATCCGCTTTAGCGGGCACGTTAAAACTCTGTAAACACTACAACCTCACAATGTCTCCTTCGAACTAATAACCCTACTTGGTAGTTGATCCTCTTGAAATTAGCGTCTTTGCTTGATAATAGCCTTTTATTATCCTAATTTATTTATTGCGCCGACATTAAGACGGCTTGGGTCATTAAACAACGCCGCGCTACGAGAAGGGGCGGTCGTCTATTTCTGCTACGAAACTTTTGATCACACCGCATATGGCGTCATTGTGACTGATGATGTTATCGCCAATTTCTTTATTTCCGTTCATTAGACCCATTATTGTATCACAAGTTAATGAAATAGGTTCGGTGATTGCTGTTTCAAAGACGAAGAATTCGTGAAATTGAATCACTCAAAAGAATTGCATTTCCTGTGTACTTTTTCACCTGTTTAAAATAAACTTTGGCACAAGTTATGTTTGCAGATTGATTTAATATGTTTGAAAAACAAATTACTATATATAACAAACAATTATGGTCAAAATGCCTCAAGCTGAAATATCAATTGAAGTGTTTGTAAAATAACTATAAACATCACGCTTCAATCTAAATATCGACTTTCGCTACCATTTTCCGTGATCACAAGGTGTGCCAACAGCGTTCTCTGGTTGATTAGTTTCTTTATTCTCAGCAACTATCTGCTTAGCAGTGTCTTAACACTAGAGGGAGGAAAATCAATGTTGATCACTATTTTATGAAGGCAATGCCATCCCTGAGCGTCAATGCAACCTTGCATTGTTGTGAAAAGAACTGTTTTAGTATACTGAACCACAGAATTCAATATAGATGGTTATCATTATTACCAAATAAAATTTTAGGGCATATGTTACATATTACTGCTTAGCAAATATTTCCTGACTGGATCTGGATTTATTAAAAGCATAAACATGGCCAGAGGGATGACATACAACAGTAAGATGGATTAAAAGCTAAACGAAGGCGCCGAGGAGTCTGACCCATTTGCATCAGTGAAGATACGGTAATTTCAGAATAAGACAAAGTAATTGCACCTGAAAAAGGCGACGACAAGTTCTCTCGTTCTAAAATCATTTCTTTGGTTGAAGTCTTGACAAACAAGCGTGACAAAGAAAACAAAACAAGATGGGACACTGATTGGAAACGTGCGTCCAACACCGGTGTGCAATTCGCACGTAGACGTAACGTGGGCGGGCAAAGTGTAGACCTGTCTTCTCTACACGTAGCACCCTTAAACGTGAACATTTGAAATCGTAGTTTTTGGAAACGAAGAATTGTCAAATTGCCTTTCTGTGAAGACAGTGAACACAGGATCAAGTCGGTTTTTATGAAACAATCGTTGCGGCCATGAAGGTCACTTTAATATGGAAATCAAACCCCCAATCCGCTCAATTGCACTCTGCCAAGATCGAGGGAAAGTTTTATCCAAAAATTGCGCAATCTCGTTTCGGAGTGTTGCCTCACTTGTGCAAACATGTTAAGTTAAATTGCTAACAAGCATATGCATTCCAGTGACTTGTTTCTTTGCAGTTTGTTATGAAAAGGTGAAAAAGAAGCTATGAATTAATCTCTGTCAGGGCCGGATAAAGGGCTAATCAGCGTTTAATAAGTTCAGCATGGAGACGAAACAACAGAAAACTGATCCTACACATTTCCGAGTGCACCTTTTGGTAATACAAGAATTTAAACAAATTAGGATTTCTTAAGCTTCCGGAGAGCTTGTGTGTACGTGATAATATCCGTTTACTTGAGTCCATTCTAAAGCCGCGACCTTTCTATAGAGCTGGCGACAAACATAACCCCAAACAGCTGTGTAAGGAAAACAGAATGACATTCTGATAAAATTAGTTGCAGTTGGAAGTTAAATGAAAATGGTTATCTTCTTTACTATCTTGTCGTTTTGCGTACCGTACTTATCAAAGTATTGGCATTGCACAATTAATGCAAGGAAAACATGATTTCCTGCCATAAAGTTGAGTGGGGCTAGCAGAGAGAGAGAGAGAGATCAAATAGATTTTGAGATCCGGGTTCGGCTGATCATTTAAGCAAACACCATCGATAAAACAGGCGATTTTGTATTGTTCAGTGCCATTTAGCCAAAATAATGCGCGAAAAGACCGCGCCCGATCCCCAACAGCGACCAAGAACAATTAGATGATGAGCTCGAGATTTCTATCGCGTAATAGTTCACCCGGGCACAGCCCGAGTTAACTTTCACGCATAGAAATCGAGAGAAAATAATCTAATTGTTTCAGTAGAAATCTACTTGTCGAACAAAACTTTATCTAAATCCTCTTCACAGAAACTTCGCAAACGTGAAGCGGCCGCTATTTTGTTAACAACCATACACAGTCATTTTAGGTTACTAACCATCCAGAACAGAATAGATAGTGAGTAGCCAATAAGAGAACGCCATTCGTGAAAGAACGCTAGATAGCGAGCGGTTGCCTAGCCCACCTCTCTACAAACCACTGGGTTATCGAAAAAATATATTTTTAATAGCAGCAATTATTTGGTTTGAGCAATGAGAAAGCATAAGATTTCAAACACACAAGACTATCAACAAATGCTACAGTTACAGCAAACACCTTCCACCTCTTTCAGTCTCATGATCAGCAACTGATCGAGAGAACATGGGACAGACAGCTTGTCACTATGGCAACTAATCGAACAATTTTTTTTTCTTATTGTAGGATCAGAATTGTGCACTCACGAAGGAAGAACACACAAGGTATTGATAATTTTGAATAAATAGCTACAGTCCACCATACACAAACGACCACATCTCTACAACGGTCACCACGGTTCATGCATTCAAACTTATTTTGAGCTCTCTACAACGGCCATTATGGCCCCATTCTCCACGGGGAAGGAAGGGATCGATGATGATGATGATGATGATAATGATGATGACAACGGGCATCATTTTTGACCCGGCGGACAGTCCATGCAGTCAAACTTTTTTTAACCTCTCCACAACGACAACGGCCACTAAAGCGCGTTAGAAGTGCCAAAATAACCTCTCGACAACCGTTAGTTAATCAACGATTGACGAACGGTACATACCAGAGCCCATTTTTATGGTAAAAGGTGACAAAAATTGATCCATACCGAGCGTCGTGAGCCGCTGTTTCTGTTTGGTTTCTGTTTTATCCATATATTTTGATTGTGTTATGTATTTACATGATACAAGCATTTTTTTTAAGAAAAGAAATGTTGTACCCCTGAAAAAAATACAAGTGTCATATTACATCGGTGCTTCGCCAAAACGGCCACCTCTGCTCAACGACCACTTTCGTCTGTCCCCAAGATGGCTGCCGTGGGAAGGATAGACTGTAAGTCAATTTTGCAAAGCAGGAAACGTTGACATGAATGCAGGATGAACGCAGGGCGTGGAATAAGCGCAGTTTTCCTGTCTCTCCAAAAGGATCTTCCGCAGGTATTATGAAGCCGTCAGCATGTGGGACCATTGTGGAGTTCTTGCTCTAAGGGGTTGTCTCCAAATTGACGCCATTTAGAATTTCACGACGGATTTTAAATGGCACAATCCATGACCCATACATGAACAACTTTTTGCCATCTAGTTGTGGTTTTCACTTGAGGCACAGAAGAAACTCGATGAATATTCTGGTGTCACTTAATTCTTAGCAATTCACATAAACCATCCAAATTTCATGAAATGGAATACTTCAAACTAATTCAAAGCATGTTTTAAATGGTTGAAGTGCCTAACTCAAAGTGCTTCAATGTGTTCGGAAATGCTTCAAAGTGCCACGAGATCTAGGATGTGCTCAGAACTAGCTCAAAGTGCTCAAATAGTGGCGCGAAGTGTCCTTGAACTGTCTCAAGAGCCTCGAGATGCACTAAACTGCTCCAGAGTGGACCAAAGGGCACCATCTCCCAACGAGTTCTAGAATTACACTGACTGCGTTTTCTTCTATTGTTTTACAGAATAACGAGTCGTGGTTCGCCAGGAATTGCCAGATCTGCTTCTGTACAAATGGAACTGTGACGTGTGAACTTCAGAAGTGCACTTCTGCAGAATCACTCAAATGCCCGGAGGTGAGTAGTGGATGCTTGCTTATTGAGTCCAAAACACAACAGTAGTTTTACTTCCTTATAATTAGTGGGTCATTTCGATGCTTCAAGAGCGGGACATGAATGCCGAGACTAACAGGACGCATGAAATATGTCCCTTAGACGCTCGAATTGTTATTAATATCCAAATTGAAATAATGGTCATACAGACATGAAGGATAGTATTTCGACTAGCGTGGCTTTCCTTTTTTAGGCCGAGCAGCCTTTCATCTTTGAGATAAAAGATAAAAACATTAATTTCATTCTTAGCACTTGGACCTTTTAAGTTTTGTGATATTGGCTGGACTGGATTAGCGTAAAGATTTTGTCGCACAAGAATGGCTTCAGAGCGAGGAAATGCATCTTTCTACTTCAGCTAATACAAAGTGTCGCTCCTTCTCTTGAGGGAATGATTAATTTTGGAAATAATTTTCTTGGTCCTATGAAGCCCGTTATGAAGAGTACGGTTTTCAGACAATAAGGACCGAGAATAGGGTATAGAAAAAACAGAGTTTTGGTCTTAAATGGGGTATGAATTATCGTTAAAGTTGCATGTGGATAAGAAATTTCTTACCCGAGAATCTATATAAAGAAATTTAAAGTCCAATGTGAGGTTGTAAGATATTTGTTTAGTTAGCATATTTTGGACTACGATAGTGATAAGTTTCTGCATAGAAAATAGACAGTCTGGGGTAGGGTAGGGGTTTTGGTGCCTAGTCTAGGGTGGGATTGTAAAATCAGACTGATTTTGTTCTAGTACAGGGTAACAGGTTCAGTGTCCAAGCGGCACATTCCCACCCAAAGATTTATACAATCCCCCCCCCCCCCGTCCCTCCCCGGGTATAAAGGAACTAGTCACTCACCCAAATCATTGACATGTGACTGTATGACTTCTTGTCCGTCTAAGACTTATTTAGACTGCAAAACAGTCGCTTTCGGACGTTTCGGAAGGCGCGAAGTGTCGCAAGCGTGATCCTTGAATGTGAGGCGCGCGAGCCTCACACGCCCGCAGGGCGTTTCGTTTGAATATGGACTGACGTTTGCGTTCCCAAAAAAATACGACTGTTTTGCAGTCTAAGACCTATTAGGTTTTGGACTGACCTGGTACTAGAAACAAGTCAAAGTTAAGACAAACGTTTTTGATTGGCAATTTATGTAGTGTTTTATTAAATTACCTTTTTTGATTGTTTATTGAAGGGGAAGGCACCAGGGCAGGTTCCTGGAGGTTGCTGCCCGCAGTGCATTGAGGGTCAGTATAGCATCTTTCATAATATCATGGGTAATAAACTACTGCTTAATTTTGGCGCAATAATTTTGCGTTAATTTATAATTTCGCACGTGAATTGCAAAATTGCGATGGCAGCGTATGGCGCGAAATTTCTCGATATAATAAACAAGTCAAACTGAAACACCCATGATCGAAATTGTAATTTGTCACTAGTGATATTCACAGTTAATCAAATAGAATACTAGTGAAATTAAGAAATAATGTCACATGAGATTTGTCAAACATCTAATAATTTCCTTCGGCTTAAGAGTCGGAAAATAGTAGAATTTTGACACAACGCCCGTGAAAGCATTTCCTAATTCCACTCGCCACCATTTGATTTACCCATTCTCATGACCCCTGGTTACTCATCACACTCTCAGTCTCTTCAAGGCGAAAGTGGAAGCGAGCGATTACGGACCGTCTAAGACTTAGCTTAGGCTAAGGGAACTTACGAATTCACGGTATTTCCTGCTCCAAACATGTAAACTTGAATTAGATCTGCCAACGAGCCGTGTCTGAATTGTGTTTAATGAGTTCGACTGTATAGTAAACTTGTTAAAACTGCTAGCTCGGGTTGAAACACTATATTTCTGTGTCACTATTGTTAAATATCTCGCACAGTTTAAAATTAAGAGGCAAGTATGGCAAGTATCTTACCTGATAACAAGTATTTGAGAACCAACGCCGAGCGGGCCTTTACGTCCTAAAACACTCACACGATTCACAAGTCTTAAAACTTTCGTTTTGAAACATTCGACTGTGGAGTTGAGAGGAGCAGTCAGTTAACAACGCTACATGGTCTCTTTTGCTTTCACCTTTCGTAGTTTTGCGCAAGCTTTGCCCGACATTTCAATGCGGTATCGCGATTAACTTATCATGCACGTGCTGTACAGAAACGTCCTCCATCGATTCCTCTATCATATTTATTGACACATTACCATATATGGAAATCATGTGAGAACGATCTGGCTGGCCATATATGGAAACTAGAAAAAAGAGTTCATACCAGAAATCAATAGAACTTAATACATGTGATTACTTCAGGGCAAGGGAAAAATTACTTTTCCCGGGCCGAACTGCAACAAGGGTTTTTTACTTTAAAAAAGTCTAGGAATATAATTTTGTCTTCCAACATGCGTTTTATAGAGTCCTTACACGGTGATGACGTCGCAAAAATAATGTTTTTGAAATTATGGGAGATGATGTCATATTCTTATAGAGGATCCTAAAATATGCCCTCATCTCAAAAATTAGCATACTAACCCTTCAAAATTTGTTCCAGTTCGTTCAGTTTGGAACTGACTCAAAATCTGAGAGATTTCTATGGGGCAGTATCAAGCTTTCATCCTTTATATTTCGGTTGGGAATTACGTTTTGGCAAGGACCCATTTTTAAGGACGCCTCTGCTCTATTCGAAAATGGCACCAGATCATATTAATGTATATTTTTCTAATGTTTCAGAGACTGGTGTTTGTACGTCCTATGGAGATCCACACTACCAAACATTTGACGGACAAATGTTCAACTTCCATGCCACTTGCCGTTATCAACTGACAGCAGACTGTGTCAGCGAAAAGTTCACCATACGCATGCGTACTGAGCGGCGATTCTCCAACGTGTACGCTTGGTCCAAGGCCCTTACGATCCAGCTGGGTGACACGGCGATTGTGTTACACAAGGACCTGCAGGTGAAAGTGAACAAGTCGGATGTTGCGTTACCGTACTACCATCTCCCTCAATTCCAGATAACGAAGGGTAGCTTCACCATTACTTTGGTGTCCGACATTGGCGTTCAAGTACAATGGGATGGCAACGGGTATATAGAGATACACGTGCCGAAGAACTTTAAGGGAAAAGTCTGCGGATTGTGTGGCAATTTTAACGGCAATTCGAAAGACGATTTTGTGCTGAAAAGCGGCAAGCTTGCTTCGTCAGCCCGCGAGTTCGGAGAGCATTGGTCTTTGGGTCGAAGGAGTCACGGATGCGAAAAGGCACCCTCACCTCCAGAAGACTCGACCGTTGCCAAATGTGTCAACCGCTTAAGGGTTTACTGGCGAGCCCACAAGCGCTGCTGGCCAATCAAGAAGCAGTTTGCAAACTGTCATAAAAAGGTGAAACCCAACGCGTTTTTCTGGTCCTGTATCACAGACGTGTGTCAGTGCTCCGGGAGGCGATGTGAATGCGAGGCGTTGATGGCCTATGCACGCGCGTGTAGACGACAAGGAGTCGCAGTGTCCTGGGGCCGGAAAAATACTTGTGGTAAGTCGCTTAGTGTGATACAGTCATATCCCTGGAATAGGGGAATGCAATCATATCCTTAGGATATTGGAATGCACCTGGGATACCATACTACATTCTTACGGGTGTCAATATGATAGAGCGGAATACTATCATATCTCCAGGGAAGTTCAGGGGTAACGCCGGGAAGACATTCCTGCTCCAGGGTTAGTGGAAATAGCAGTATTTGAATAACTTATAGCGACTTGGCTTGCCACGGAGCCTAGCGAGGACTTGTTACGACTGCGTGAGATATATTAGCTGAAATGACGTAAAGCTCTTATAATAATAATAATAATAATAATAATAATAATAATAATAATAAGGGTTATTTTTGCAGGCTTTGCTATGGAAAATTGTCCCTAGCCACAGAATTATTGAGTTTCATAAACTCCAAAAAAACCTACAATTTTTAAAAGAAAAGTAATTCATTCTCACCGATTTTGGTCTAGTGTGAACTGTGCTTTTGCTATACACATGCACCATGATAAAACTTTATCTTTAAATCTAAAATAATCGACACGTTGCACTCACTTAAATATAAAATGCACTGCACTAAGTAGTCAACAATACCAAGATAAAGTTTGAGTTTCTATTTTCCTGATTGTAAGGAGTTCCCTGCAAAGGAGGCGCTGTATTTGACGACTGCGTTCCCGTATGTCAGCGGACGTGCGACAACAAGGATGACGTAAGCGTCCCGTGTCCCAGCAGGTCTTGCGTGCCTGGTTGTCGGTGTCCCGCGGGCAATGTGTGGAATAGCCAAAGGACAAAATGTATTCAAATGTGGAAATGTCCTCCACAGGTGAGATATCTGCAATTTTACTCGGATTTTTAGTACTCGTCATTAACCAATCAATTTGTGAGAAAATATAAATTACCATTTACTGGTTTGATGCTATGCCACAGTCCCTCTCAGACAGGCGTTCCGCCATGTTGGATTGTTGAGATACCCGGGGTACATAACAGAAATTGTAATCAAGAAATTAGAACTCAGATCTCCTGATCTCGCTTGTGTACTTTGACGAAAAATTAAAATACTGTAAAAGAGAGTAACAATCTAACCGAGCTTTCTAATATGATTTGGAAACTTTGACTATTTCATAGTACAAGGACTCATTTAACATCTAATTCTTATCAGTGGAATTCTACTAGTATACTAATGCAAATGCTGTAATCTGATTAGAAGTCGTCTACGAAATGGCCATGTTTTTTCGTTTTTCCAAAGTTTTAAAGGTAAATTTTGATGCAAATAGATAATTAAATTCCTAAGAAGACTAAATGAAGGACATTTACAGTTTCTTGACTTTAAAAAAGTTGAAATTATTGAAAAAACTAATGCGCACGCGCACACAAGCTCAATTTTAAAGACAATTCAATCGCGGCGATCTTTCTGAGACGCAAAGTTTAACAATACGTCGAGAAATAATTGGAACCCGTTAATGGAACTGGAAGTAAATTTTAGTAAGAATTTTAATATAACAATTAGATAATTCGCTCTCGGTTTCTATGAGGTGATAGTTGATTCGGCCTTCAACCTCAGCGACTATCACCTCATAGAAATCTCGAGCTCAAAATGTGATTGTTAATTATGAAATCCTAACTTTGTGGCAAAAATGAAAAATTAACGACAAAATACAAACGAGGTCAAGCAAGTTGCTTTCAAGAATTTAGTTCTTTAATAACTGTGTTAACTCTGTTTCGGGATAATTACTAACCCATAATCAACAGAAAATGCTAAAATTATTACTAACTAATTTAAGAATCCTTTCCCAAGGCTAAGTATAAACAACACTTTTCATTAGGGAGAAGGTTACCTCATAACGTTCCTGTTCATGTGAGAAATTTATCTGATAGGTAGAGCGGAAGTGAATAAGCGGAGGATATTTACCGATCGAGCTGAAAAAGTGCGAGGTATATATCATTCACTGTTCACCGACACTAAAATAAAATATCTTTTTCGTACTTTACTCCTAATAGTTAGTGAAAAAGACTTAATGTATTTCGCTTACTCTTTGGCTAAAACGTTTGTGCCAGATTTGTAATTGACTGTAGTTCAGGATTGTACGATCTTAAGTAACCAATCGTAGTGCGGGATTAAGTCATGTGATTTGTAGGTCTTGTTGCCATGGTTACTGCATCAATTTTCCTACAACTTGTCGTCCGCGAGAAAGAAAGTATAATAAATTCGAAGTTGCACACATCATTGTTACATGAAACAGAATTTCAAGTCACGTAGTTTTGTACGCTTTCAACCCTTTTTCTCTGCAATTTGATATAGTTTTTGGAAGGAGACAAGTTGCTGGGAAGTACTAACATACAATAGACAGTAGTTTGACTTCGCAAACGTTGTTCGAATCGTCACGTATGTAACGCCACACTTTTCTTGGCCAGAAAAAGCGTTGCATGACGACTCAAATAATGGCTGCGAATTAGGAAACTAACAACAACCGATAATTTTCTCCTACCCAGAGGCCTTTTTGGGTTTGTCACGCAAAAGATAGCGTGACAAACCAAAGGATCTTTTTTCTAGGAAGATAGGGGGCTACAGCCTAATCAGTACTAATATTTTTTAACATTTTCAGCCTTTCTAAATGCTTGTTTTGTTTTGAATTTTTCAACAGCTGGCTTTAATTCAGAGTAAACTGCGGGTTGCCGCTGTTAGTACCAAGAGAAGCCATCAGTGGATTAGAAGACTAAACAAAGAGGACAGCAGATGAAGTTAGCTTAGCAGACACTCATACGTAGCTTTCACCTTACTAGGAACAGTTGGTCAGTGGTTCAGCGAAACCTGGTCTAACTTGTAGAGTCTCAAGGAAGTATTTAAATGACGCAAGAGGAGTTGAGGAACAACAATGAGATGCCAGAGAAATGACAGTTGATAAAGAGTTGGACATGAATACAAGACATTGTAAACTGTACAGAAGCTAACAACTCTACATATTCTATAAGGACGGGGGGACACTCGTCGTGCCTTTTAGGGGTTAAGTAAGCAGTTTTGGTGCCTCTTAGGGTTTCAAGCCACACCCACAAACCAGGATCTTGATACTTAGGGGTTCTTTTCAAAAGCACGCCCGTCCTTCATACATGAGAGTACCTCCCGGCCACCCCTCGGGTGTACTCTCTGTCTAGATGGCACGAGGTAGTCATAGACCTGACTCATAAACAAATATTTAGCAACGCCAGAAAGACTTTATGCCTGCGGTGTTAAACATAGAGAGGATCCAGGAACGGATGTGCTCAGGTTGATGGGCTCCTAATGACGTCGGTTTGTGGATTAACCAAATCGGTACCGGCAGTAACGAGAGATATAGGTTAGTGGTCGACAAGGGGCCGCCTGGCAAACTAGAGCCGACAGTGACAACTGTTCAAAACGTAGTTTTTGTTTCATAGAGGAGGCCTGGGTTTTAGCCTTAGATTTTATTAGCTATACCATGTTGTTATTCCAAACCTTTTTCCCAGGGCTTTTCCCTTTTGTAAACGGGCTTCCCCCGTACCAAACTGGAAACATTGCATAAGTTATAGTTTTCTCGTATTAACTATTTGCTCGAAGAAATCTCGAACTTTAAGTTAAATCTTATATAAAAAATTAGTCTTCGCACTGTGAAAGGCAATATCTATAATTATTTATCGAGGTTTAGATTTTTGAAGCACTTTATAACTCAAGGCTGGTTTTCACTAGCGACGGAGTCGGAGTCGGGGTCGGAGTCTGAGTCGGAGTCGGAGTCGGAGTCGG
>CM042759.1:16394016-16399351 GCA_022496165.2 Catalaphyllia jardinei | reverse complement strand
TCTTGTTCTTCTTGTTCTTCTTGTTCTTCTTGTTCTTCTTGTTCTTCCTGTTCTTGTTCTTATTCTTGTTGTTCTTGTTCTTCTTGTTGTTCTTGTTGTTCTTGTTCTTCTTGTTGTTCTTGTTCTTCTTGTTCCTGTTCTTGTTCTTCTTGTTCCTGTTCCTGTTCTTGTTCTTATTCTTGTTGTTCTTGTTGTTCTTGTTCTTGTTATTATTATTATTACTCAATGTGAACTTTTGTAAGATTTTAAGTTATTATTCACTGTAACCTTCAATGTATGTACGTGGTAGTGAATAAATAAATAAATAAAAAAAATAAATAAACAATGTCTAGGTAAGGAGATAAACAACTGCGGTGCATGAATCTCACACTAGGAACTACATGTAGAAGGCTAACGTGTCGCCTTACCGTGACTGTGACCGATGGAAACGACTCCTCACTATCATCAATTGCACTTTGCTGTGGGCACAAAAATAACAGACGACCTGTTGTGAATTGTATCCATATCAGTTGATGGCAGTGTCATTAATAGAACATACAGTATTGTGAAAAAGTAATGCAAACGATAATCGTTGAATATCGCGCTTTGTTCTTGCGATATATCAACGATATTTCTTCGATATATCGCACATATAGGCGACGTGTTGCAACGATAATTCAACGAGATATCGGCGCTCCCCTTCGATATCTCGCCGATATATCGTTCTTGCGATATATCACTACAGCGATATATCGTACAGCGCGCTACGGATTCCATACGATATATCGCTCTAGCGACATATCACTATAACGATATATCGTAGAGCGAGTAAAAACTCAGCATCCAAAGAAAGTTTTTTAATTCAACAAAGCGAAACAAGAGGTAAAATGTTTGGACCTGGGTTAGACACTATCGACGAATGACTCTCCTAAAGCAAAACTGATGAATTGAAAGCTATGAATATGAAAAGCTATAATTTGTTGAGAAATAAGTCCGTGTAAGCTGCTCAACAGAATTATTTGTTAATAATCATCCATGGGAAAGTGAACTGCAACCAGTGAAGTTTATGTGGAAGATGTTTTTATGCCATTTAGGAAGTATTGTAGAGGGATAGTCAACCTGAACATGAGCTTCTAGATTAGAATATTCACTCATGCGAGAACCTTTTATCGAGTATTCACAGCCGTTGATCGCGACCGCATCAGTCACGATTAATTTATGACAACAAGATATTTTTTGTTTCCAATTGATGTTTACTGAAACACTCCCCCATTAAACAGACGAAACTGCTTGTTGGATGTTTAAATGCTCCTTGAAAATCGTTTTACGTTAACTTACCGTTCGTACGACTTTATAGTACTGTATGTGACATTCTGAAAACTCATCCGCAGTCACGCTGTTACTCTACGCTGATTGGATGATGCTAAAGAATGCATCCAATCGGGATGGAGCAAACAGCGTGACTGTTGCTCCTTGGGACACGAAATCCTGGCCGCAGATGCTGGTCGCTTCGAAAGCTGCATTTCTCGACAATTATTTGGCGGTTAGCACTTGGATTTAAATGGATCTTCGATTGAATGCCATGAGAAGAAGCATCAAGCTTTCAGTTTATCTGGTGTTCGAATTGGAAACCGGGCTATTCAAATTTCTGGGTGAAAATTTGCTTGGCGCTGGAGAGGTCGAAAAAATTATGAGCTTTCGACCTTTGACTCCTCCTCACAACGTGTAGCAAGAGTCGACCCAAAACCCACCAAACCGCTCAAATTCACCATTTTGAGCCGAAAAAGCTTTATAACAAGTAAACAGTTTAAGTGGAAAGCATAATTTCAAATACTTCGGAAATCTTAGTTACGCAGCATGCAAATAACATGTGTCTTTAATCTTGCATGTAAACAAAAACCTATTCACGTTTACATCTGCAAATGTCTCAAATTTTCGCCATAAACTTAGGAGAAGTTTCACATGCGTTATATCTTTTGATCTTTCCACAACTATAATTAAATCTGTACGCATTTAGGTATTTTTTCTTCAAGGAAAACGTTTGTGGTTTGGCATGTTTAGTCTGTAGCATTCCAAAGATCCACACCGAAAAAGAGATAATCTCTGGCTTTTATATTTGACACAAACCATTTATTCAAAGAACAAATTCTCTTCTTTTAACCAAAGGATTGTTTATCAAAGTTTCTTTAGCGCGCTGCAAACAAAGTTTTACATGCGTCGCCAAGTCGGTTGCTTGAACCGAGTTTACTTTCTATTGAAGTTGTTATCTATTGTTTGCTCTATGGAGAGTGGATTGTTGAAGCCTCTATTCCCAGTACTATTTGACAGAAAGCAACAAATTTGGATTTAAAGGCCAATTTCTTACGGATGATTCATAATGAGTAAAAAGCCGTGGATGGTTTAAAAAGCTTTACAAATATAATTGGTCATCGAGAGATTGGGGTCGGTGAAACGAACAACCACAAAATACACAAACATACGAACACTCGTGTCATCTTACATACATGTAAAGGTGACATTGTAATCCCTCAGAGCAAACGATTAAACGCTCGGAGGGGCAAATGATATATCGTTCAGAGCAAACGATAAATCACTCGGAGCAAACAATATATCGCTCAGAGCAAACGATAAATCGCTCGGAGCAAACTATATATCGCTTGGTGAAAACGATATATCGCTTGCTGCAAATGATATATCATTCAGAGCAAACGATAAATCGCACAGGACTTAGCGAAATATCGTAACTGCTACAACAATAGCTCCATGATATATCGCGCGATATATCGTTCCTAGTTAATTATCGTTCAAATATCGCCGATATATCGCGATTATCGCGATATTCGTCGATTATCGTTTGCATTACTTTTTCACAATACTGTATACATGATTTCTAAAAACACTTGATATGATTTTGTCGCTGTGAAATAATTATTTCAAAAATGTGCCTGTACAGTGGTCACTTACCGACACAGCATCTAGACTTTTTGGTATATGCACAGATATGAGAAGATCTTCCTTTCGTTGCGCTCGGGGTAAAATGTCTGTAGGAAAAATCAACAAGATCAAAGTGATTTTCGAGTACAACATCAAATAAATGTCCATTCAATTATTCCAGCAAAGGGAAAATTATCCGTTTATTCTACCTGAGCTAATTGTAGATTCCTTGATTTCTTTTTGCAGCTCTTTCATTTCGACATCAGCCTCCTGCAACCAAAAACTTACAACATAAATTAAAATGCCAAATAAAAATATGCTAGCAGTTAAAGGAGTTACCTCATCTTGAAAAGTTTAAACAAAAGTTTTCAAGTTTGTTGTTTGTACTCCACATTAATCTTCTGCATTTCTACCCATCCTTGTTCCTTTAGGGTTTATTACTATCTCTTTGCTATTTTTTTCTATTTTAATGAAGTAATATTTTGAGGTTTCCTTCAATTTACAGTAACTTTTAACATTGCCAAAATAACTCAAAATACCATCACTGAGCTCCTTTAACACTATGAGACTTACACGTGAAGTATGATCCTCGTAGTAAATTTTCTAATTTAAGCAATTGGAAAGAAGAAGCCTGAAAAAAATCAGGGCTTCAACCGGATTCGAACCTATGACCTCCACGAATACCGGTGCGATGCTCTACCAACTGAGCTATGAAGCCACACATTGGGAGCAAGGTCAATTTATTGAGACTTATTTACCACTAGTTATCAAAGGTTTACATGTTTGTGTAAATGTATATGTTTTCAAAGAGAGTGTACTTGAGATATTATTACAGAGGCATAATGAGAGAGTTTAAGGGGAGTGAAGAAATGGACAACAAATAAATAATAATAATAATAATTAAAAAAATCACACTTTATTGAAAACCTCACATAAAAAGTACAATTCCAGCAGCTAGAAACTATTCAGTTATTTCAATTTCAAAGTAGAACCTTTTATGGTGCTGTTAAAAAAACATTAAAACGTCACAATAATTACTTATAAGATTACGAAGGCTAAAACCTTGGCCTCATTAAGCTTCCTGACATTGTTAAACTTTATACGTGTCAACTATTTTATGATCATCTTATTGATAATAAACTGTCAAATCTTAACTTATCTCTAGTATCTGAGCTACGCGAAGTGCGTCCCTACAACACCTAAATCCAGAATCGTTCAGAATAAATATAAGGAAATTTTGTCCAACTATTTTAGGATGCTATTATTGGAATGCTATTCCTCTATCTATACACAATCAGCCAACTAGAAAACTATTATAAAAAGCACTCCACCACTTTTATTTTGCTCAATATTAAGAATTCTAACTTTATAGTTATTATATGTTTATTTACTCTATGTTTCCTCTTTCCTCTGTAGTTTTCTTTTTCTTTTTATCCTAAAATAAATGTATTTAATTAAAGGGCATATAATTAGTGGACTATATTTTGCCCTTTCCACTTTCTTCTTCTTTACTATACTTATTTTGTTAAATATTTTTATTTTGTATTTAAGCTGTGAAGTGGATAAATAGAGGGAAAAAAAGAACTTTGAGTATTTACATAATTATTACATTCCATTATTAAAAATTTTACATAAATTATATTCCGATAAAAAGAAAAAAAAGAAACACAATTCGATAAACCATGAAACCATATTATATAAGAATATAATAATAATAATAATAATAATAATAATAATAATAATAATAACAATAACAATTACAAATTTATAACATGCCTTTTTCCATACAGATATGATCAAAAGCGCATGACAACTGATCAATACTTTAAATATTAAGGGTAAATAAAAACTAAAACTAACTAACTAACTAAAAATAAAAACTAAAATGAGGTTAAAAACAAATTTTAGTCACTGCTTTAACTACAATAATGGTTAGACACTATGTGTGCATGTAGTCAGGTTAATAAATTGTTATGAACCTGAATTTTTTTTTATTTTTTGCTTGGCGATAGCCTTGTTGGTACAGTATAAACTACATACTCATTCCTAGAGTTTCTTCAACATACACAGAAACACCCTTTAAGCCATTGAACAGTCCTGTATGCAGTGGCGGATCTATGGGAGGGGCCCGGTGAGGCCCCCTTATTTTGGGTAAAAAAAGAAGAAATGACTGAAGGGAAAAAGGCCAGCAGGGCAAGTAAATCAAGACCCCCACCCCCTTAGCTCAAGGTCTGGATCTGCCACTGGTGGATACGGTAAAGATGGGCTTTAGGATGATCTACAGGGTCAGGCAATGGTAAAATGAAAACGCCCAGTTGTAACCCTTCCCACCCAACCCTTCCCTCAATCCCCATCTCCACCCCCTCCCCCAAAGGAGGTGTACTGTCTAAGAGTATAACCTGCATTCCTGCAAACCAAGAAT
>CM042759.1:16376516-16391516 GCA_022496165.2 Catalaphyllia jardinei | reverse complement strand
CTTGTGGGCGCATACGCACGACAGCGACGACCACGACGATGATGACGGTGGAGTCGTGCAACATGGCGGCCATACTCCAGATGATAGGTTGACAGAGACATGCAGCCTTGGTTTACCGTGTACTTCTTTGATATTGGACATCTATGTTATAAGCAATTGACACCTGTCAAAACAAGGTATCTGCTGACCAGTATCATGTGACCATATCATGGGCTCAAGTCTACAGCTCATCGAGGTCAGGTGTTTTTTGAAGTTGACTGCTGACTAAATGCTGGTTTTCGATTTAGTCAAGGGCTCATGTAAGGTGTACTTGTTGAAAACAGTTCAGGATTGTTCGGAAGCTGGCTAAGGCTAGCCTAGGATTTAAATTTATCCGATTTATAACGTTTTCTTCTATACAAATGTTTTTTCCCGCTTTGTTTTGTGTTAATAAAACTCAAAACAGAAAACCTCACCACAAAGTTACAGAACTCAATCAAAATTGTACCTTTTCCTGGGTTAGCTTAGTCAGGTTCTTAACAACCTGGCCAAGGAGCTATGCTTTTAGGCTGGCCTGAATCTATAATATTGGGTAAAGTCTGTATACAGGCTAAGTAGCCCATCAGGCCAATGCTTATCCCCAGTTTCAGTAGCATGAAGTAACTACAAGACTAGTATTTTCTACTTCCCCCTGGGAGCATACATACATGTACTCTTAGGTGTAAAAGCCACAGCAAGAGTAAAGTTTCCTGCCCAAGAACACAACAGAATGTCCCTGGCCAGGGCTCTAACCAAGACCACTTGATCCAAAATTGAGTACACTATAACAATGAAGCCATCACAGCCCTACTACAGTGTACAAGTTATTGCCAAGTTATTACCCATATTTTATTAGATTAATTTTCTTACCTGAAGCATATGGAATAAAGCAACTGGGATTGTATTCAAATTTTTTCATGAATCTTACTGATCCATTATCATTGAGACAGAACAGCGAGCGCTCACCTACAAGCCAAACCATTCTGACATTAATAAACAATTTGGGATGCTGCAACCTTAACATGAAGTCAACTAATAGAGGAGAGCACAGTGTCCCTAAAACTAACCCACTTACAAGCAGTGTCCACATTAGGTTTTGCAAACAAAGCATCCTGGGCTCCTCAGCTTAAAAATTCAGTCCTGTACAATTTACTGTGTAAGCATACTCATAAACTTATGTCCCTTTTGGTGCCATTTTCATCCAAAGGCTTTTAAATCATAACCCTTACTGGATAGAGAGAGAGAAAGAGAAAGTCTCCTTGTAATCTAATTTGGTTGCCATGTTGAATCCTATATATATTCATTAACGATTATTGACCAGCCTCTTCATCCCTCACTTTCCTTTTCTTGGGTTAAGGTGAAGTGTTTTTAATTATGCACAATTAATTAACAATTAATTTTGTACAATTTGGATCTTATTTTCTCTTTTACATTTTCTTCTGCTATTTTAATTCATTTGTCATGAGTTAAACCTAATTATGTGAGCCCCAAAGGATGTGACCGGCCCAGTGTTTGCTCATCCTATGACAGTTTTGTGCATATAATATATGCACACTTTGTGTGTAAATGTCAACTCTACTTACAAGTGTTTGTATAGGGGGATTTGCGCTGACGTCATTGTTTACGTTTTTGCTCATTTGCATACGGCTTTGCTTACAGAAATAAACATGTTAGATATGAATTGACTCCAGACAGCTAAAGAGCTAGCAAAACTTAATATACGCTGAAATTCTTAACTCTTTGTGTGTAATATTGAAGGACAAACTGTCTTTCAAAAACTACAAATTTCTGGGTGGCAAAAGCGCTAATGAGCTCATACATTCTTTGTAAAATTTTGAGTTTTTAAATCCATGTTGGACAAAAAGTATTCAATACATCAGGCTCATATTCATTGGCAGAATTAATCGTACTATAACCATTCAATATTCAGAACTGATTTATTTGTAGCTCCTTCAGAAACTGAATTGCTTATGCTAATGAGGCAAATATTGTAAACAAGGATTCCTCTATAGCTCCCAGTGCAGTCCACTTCTGTGTACAAATGAAAACTATCTGTGTTTGTATGTATTTTTCGGGTTGCGCTGTATGGGAAATAATAATTATTTTCTAGCAAATTGTTTACTAGTAATTAAAAATACACTCACCTAAGACAAATATTGAAATCGGTGCATTTGTACTACTGAAAACAATTATGTCTATTGCATGCTCTCCAATATTTGCTGTCCAGTCCATCTGCAGAATACAACAATGACAAATTTATACTTTTGAACACAATTATTTGAACATTCATTAAGACAAAAATTTTAATAGTATTAATAATAACAACAATAATAATCTATTTTTTACAAAATTATTATTCATTAATATTTACTTAAAGTGCCCATATCATCAAAATTGTTATTTTCTTATCTGATTCTATATATCATCCAATGAACTTCTGCGAAAAAAGAAATGCTATTTGAATAAAATGCAATCTTTTTTAGAAGATTTAAAAACGTTCAAATTTGCCGCCATTTTGGTCCACCATTTGCACCAGTCTTCCCTTGGTTTGGTGTGAGTTGTGACATAGATTAAGGAACACGTGACTTCAGGTTTGACTCATCTCGCTTGTTTTACTTCTGTAAATTAAACTTAGTAGTTTATACAAAATGCTAGAAAGCAGCATTTTGCATGGACAACGAAGCTAAATTTACAGAGGTAAAGCAAGCGAGATAAGTCAAGCCTGAAGTCACAAGTTCCTTAATCTACGTCACAAATCTGAGCATGTTGATGATATGTTCAGTGGGCACGGGTAGACTGCAATAAAATAAGATTTTCAGGCTGTTAAAACTTCAGAAAGAAATCGCTTTTTATCCAAATCGAAAACGTTTTTCACCAAAGTTCATTGCATGAATAATAGGATCAGATGGGAAAATAAAAACTTTGATGATATGGCCACTTTAAAATACTAATCAAGGAATGCAGGTCATCAGCAAACTATTCACTATTAGTACCACCCAACTAGTGGACTAATGCAAATCCTGCATTTTGATTGGCTACGTTACCAAGGGTCTAATAATAATAGTCATCGAGTAGCAAAATTCGCCGGTTTTTCTTTTGCTTTTGTCCCCGAAATAAATATCTCTTCAACTTACATTTGGTAACTTTATTATCGCCATTTCTGTCCGACTAGTTGGGTGATACTAAAACAATTAAACCCTTCCCCCTCAAGGGCCACGGGTCAATAGCCCATTCCGCTTCGCCTCATGGGCTATTGACCCGTAGCCCTTTCAGGCTACAGGTCTAATTGTTATAATAAATATCATAACAAAGGCTATTGAACATAATAAGTCAAATGAGTAACAATAAATTATAAAGACATGTTTATTGTATGAACTTGTACAAGTACACAGACAGCTTTAATAAAAATGACACAAAAAAGCTGAACAATTTTGCTGTAGTCCCACAACTTATAGCACATGGTACACTTTGCACGAGTTGTTGACGGTTGAACAAGCATTTATGTATAATTAATTTAGGCATACTTCAGTATAGTAGGATTAAGCAAAAAACTCATGCGATGTGTGACACTGTCGAAAAGTCGTACTGTATATAAGGCTAAAATGCTTTGAAAAGTGTCAAATTTGTTCAGATAAACTAAATGTTTCGGGCTTGGCCCTTCTTCAGTAAGTGGATTATACTTCAGTCTATGCTGATTTTAGTATCAATAAAGTAAAATCTAGGTATCATTAAGTTTTTAATTACCGTTAATTTTTTTCCTGAGACTTTTTTATTTCCAATGTCCTCTTTTGTATTAGCATCAGTAGCAACAGCTAGAGTCTGGTATCTTCAAAAATAAGACAGCAAAAAAAAAAATTAAGAGTTGTTGCTGATTATTTAAGCAGTGGTGACATCTTCAAAGAATGTGCAAGATTTGACATAGAACATACCAGAGTTCAGAATGATTACACGGGGGGGTTCAGGTCCTGCTGGAGTTGTTTCTTGGTAGACCCTAGTTCAACTCCCTGGTCATACTGTACTTGTTAAAAAACGCTTTTGTCTTATCTGACTCCCACTCAGGGCTTAAATACAACTTTTCAGTCCACTTGAAAAGTTTGGCTACTGTAGTAAGATTTTTTTCCACTAGCAAACTGGCAAGACCACTAGCAAATTCTTTCCTTCTGTTTGGGAGACACGGATGATTCTAACTCCCAAATGTTTACTAGCGGATATTTTTCTCACTCGCAGATTATCAGAATCACTCACATTTTGTGAGTTTGCAAGCATTAATTTCAAACCTTGCCACCAGTTGAGATTTTAAGTCTATCAAGTTTATTCAAGAAATATTTCCTTTTTGCAGTTTAAGTGGCATGACAGAGAACAAGCTAGTTGGAGCTAGAGGTATTGACCATTACACATGTTACATAATATTCAGCATTTAACAACATAGCTCTGCAAAAAATCTATAACTGTCTTCAGGTGATTGCTTCTTATTGCAAGGTAAAATCTAATTAAACACAAGGTATAACTAGACAGATACCCACACATCAAATATCACTTTCACAATGGGGCCTGCACCTATTGGGAAGGGGTGCTTATATAAAAAACAACAATCAAAAGGAGGAAATTACAAGGGTTTCATTGAAGGCCAGACACTAGACAAATTGAACAGCTGTAAGGATGATTTTGCCGATCTGGTTTGACAATCTAGGGGAAGTTTTTCTGATAAAGAAGATCAGTTCAAAAAGTTTTGCCCATCTGCAAGAACGAGTTGCCCCCTGCAATTGGTTGAAGTATGGTGCTAAACTGAAATCATTATTACAATTTTCTTACTTGTATGATTCCACAACTCTTGATGAGCTACATGTCAGGAATGAATCAGTCTTTCCCACATAACTCAAGGGACCAGGTAGCAGAAAACCAGGAAGAAATCTTCCAAATGCAAAACTCTCTTGTTCAAAGAATGACAACATGCCATCCATGGACTGAATGCAAATGAAATCCTTATCTGAAAGGTAATGGTACGTGTTAGACAAATAAAACATACTAATAACTTTTTTTTCAGGAACACGCATGCACATACACTGTACTAATTACTTATTAACTGAGAGACGGGTCTCTATGGAAAAAATCTCAAGCCAAGTCCTTGCCGCATTGGCCAAGCAATAGCGAGGTCAATAGGGCAAGGCTGAGGTTTTGAGATTTTCCCGTAGAGACCCAAACGTTCAAGGTTAATTTAAGTTGTTTAATATAAATTACGCTTTTTACTTTGTTCTTGCAGACCTGTACTTGACCTGTGCGCATTATGAGAGAATACAGTCAATGCCCTAACACGAGCCAGTCACACAAGCCTTGTAATAAAAATTAATGTATGTTATGAAGAAAAAGACGAATTGAATACAACTCTACAGTTATGTGCCTACAAGTAGCAGAATTCCTGTTTTTTGCTGTCACACCATCAACAATAAACATCACAACCACTCAATAAACAAATTCAAGAACTGATATATGAGCAACCTCCCAAAGATCTACTGTCCGTCCGTGGCGTTGTTCAATCCTGCGTTATTTGGAGAAGTGTTTCACCCAGATTTATAGAGTTTTATGAGGAGATGCCATGTTGGTGTCCATTTACACTGTAGATGAGCACCAACATGGGTAGAAAGTGAGACAAACCTATGTAGGCAGAAAGTGAGAGTAACATAGCTATCCCTATATCAACTAAGAACAATCATCACAATGCCAGGTTCGAGTTAAAGTGATTTGTGCAACAGAAAACATGTACATGTACATGGGCCAGTAGACTTGGAAAATTACTAATTTATGCACTGCAACTCACTTCATTACTTATAGCTAGTAAAGATACTCTAGTTACTATGACAGAAACATACTTTTGACACCACCAAAAGGTCCATATGTCATATTGTAAGCTGTTCTTTCCAAAATATGTTCATACAACAGTTTAAGGGTGTAGTGATTTCCATGCTCAACAGCTCCTGAAATAACTGTTGGAAAGAGCACAAAATGTATGTATACATGTAATTATGTTGTAGGTAAAAATGAAATTCAGGTTAAAATGATTTTAACTTTGTTTGATTCTCAGTTATCTCATCTAAGACTTCCCAGAATTTTAAGGACAATACAGTTACTTTTATACACTCACAGCTACTTTTATGTGCTCACTACAGAAATCTGTCTTTGACCAATTATTGTCTCAAAATCATATTGCAGTTTTTGTTGTGAGAAGTGTTTGATAAAGTTGTAGAAGGTACAATGTACCTTGCAACATCAGAAAACAAAATTATCAAGTTGAACTTAAGTTGGAATGGACCAATTATAGCACTAGCAATATACATTGGGTGTTTACCACTTAGCCAAAAACTCCAGAAAATTTTGGTTGAAAGTCAAAAAGAACAGACATTTTCCAGAAAATCCATTCTGAAATTAGTTGTCTTTTTCTATTCGGAATGAAAGAGCAGAAATCTCCTTACCATTTGCTAAATTATCCAGTCTCTCATCGGCCAAAAATAGTTATAGGAAATGGAAATAGAATTATCAAATGGAAATGGAAAGAGTCATCTTGTTCGGTTGGTTAACTGATATTGGAAAAACCCTTATCACTACTCAACTGAGTTCCCTTGACCAGTTTATTCTGACAAACGACAAGCACCCATTTTGTACTAATAATAACTTTATTATACAGTGCAATGAATCTTGTATTATATATAGCTGGGGTTAAGTTGAATATATCATGCACAATTATTGGTTGATTTATGGCCATGTGGTAATGGCTAATTAAAACGTTTTTGTCCCAGGAAATATTAGGCTGGGAAAACAAAACTATTTGCTTCCCTCGGGACTAGAAATTAGGAGTACAGTTTACACTAGTCTTGTAAATTGATTACTGGTGCTTTACCTGACACACTATACACAGCAAGTTTTCTTGGATGAAGAACAGCTAAATGGAGCTGATCCACTCCTCTGAAATTAACAAAAAAATGTATCATTTTGAATTCCTCATTTGTTTATTCTGTTCTGACCAAGCCAAAGAGAGAATGTTTAGAGACTACATGTAGTCTCCAAAGTCTTTCACCACATCTAGACACATCTATAAAGGGGTTTAAATAACTTTAGTTATAAGCGGCCATTAAAGAGGCAGCGGTAGACCGCCGGTAACCGGCTTTTATTGAAACCCCTGTGACTATATACCAGGCTGTAAAGGGGAGAGAAAGGGTGTATTGTCAAACAATCTCAAAACGAACCTCGTAGTCAAATAAATAGCAAACATGTACAACAATCCAAACAAGTTGCTCACAAATTTTCTTGTAAACCTTCCAGTTTTAGAAAGGCAACACTTAGAATTAGTCAGTGTTTCCATTGCTTTTGTTATTACATAGGCTCGAAATTTTTAAGTAACCCTTATCATTTTCCAAAAAATGCCATTTTTTCCCTAAAAACGTTTGTCAAATCAGTGCAAAAGTGATTGCTTTCCAGCAAAATTTGCCCAGATCATTTCCACAAAATCAGTCATTTTCACCAGTTTTTTTTTTAGTGGAGTTTGGCCAGAAAATTTCCTTGAATTTCCCATGAAATTGGCCATTTTTCTCAAATCTGTCCCTGAAAATCCTGTGAAATTTCATTTTTCCATGACCTATCATGGCCTGAAGAGAGTACCTATCTATGTGTGTTTCCAAAACCCTGTGGATAGGAAATTTTTTGTAGCTGGGTCAGAGTTTGACATTGCAATTGCTGGGGTCACTAATGCAACCAAATGTTTTTCATGGGAGACTACCTTTTGACACTGTTAAGTTTGCTGAAATACTTTTGCTGCCAACTACATGTAAACCTGAAAACTTAATAGCCAGCTGGCACCATGGTTTTTTCCTGAACGTCAAGCCCTGAGGGTAACTCCCAAACATTAAACTTGCCAGACAGTTCACATATACATGATTGTATGTACATGTACCCTACAGTAGGTGGAGAGAGGCATTGTAAGAGCCATGCAAGGCCCACCCAAGAGCACAACAAAATGGTGTTAGCCGCGGCTCAAAACCAGATGAATCAATCCAGGTGTCAAGTTCACAAGCTGGTTAACGTTAACCCAGGACTAAATGTTAAACAAAGTATTAATTTTTCTTGTATAAAAATGTTCAAACTATTCAAACTCAAAACAGAAGAAGAAACAATAATCTTAAACTGATAAACCTTCCAAAAAGTAACAAGACTGAATCAAAATTCTCACTTATCCTGGGTTAGCTTAATCAGGCTTTGAACACCAGTGTATAAATTGAAGAGCATTTAAATTATCTTCTTACGACACAAATCTGCCAGCTTCCACTTTTAATATTGGTTGCTGTAACTGAACTTCCAACATAAGGTCATCTGGTTTGAAATGAGGTGGCTTGGGACAATATATTCGAAGAATTCCATGAAAACTACCTACTATTATTTTATCTGAAATACAAAACAAGAAATTAATTAATAGTATTAGTATTAATTAAAAAATAAAGCTATTTCCAAGGGTTTAAAGTGCACATGACCCGAAAAATAAGTCATTTAAAAAATACACTCCTTTAAAAGGCTTTTCAAAGTAGAGTAAAATGGTGTTTTTCTTTTTGTGATATCTTTTTTTGTTTCAGAGATATTCAAGTTTTCCTATTATGCAAATTTGGTCACTGATGACGTGATCAGTTGTGCAAGTACAGTGATGTGACACAAAATTAAGAATATCTCCGCCAATAATGAAGCAATGCTATTGAAACTTGGCAGGGATGTTGCACCCTACAAAATATACCATATGGTTTACATTTTGATGTTGCTATGGCAACATGCTCAGTTCCAGTCCCTTCCTCTTCAAAATCAAATATTACCATTTGTAGCTACACAGGGCATAATATACAGCTAAAAATATTAGAGGCGACCCAATGAAGGTGGGACTGGCACACCTCTTAGATAAGACCAAGCATTTTGCCTTGTTGAGTCGCAAATGGTAATATTTAATTTTGAAGAGCCAGGAGACTGGAACCGAGCATGTTGCCATAGCAACATCAAAATGTGTACCATCTGGTATATTTCATAAGGTGCAACATCCCTGCCAAGTTTCAATAGCATTGCTTCACTATTGGCAGAGATATTCTTAATTTTGTGTCACACCACTGTACTTGCACAACTGGTGACATCATCAGTGACCAAATTTGCATAAATATAGGAAAACTTGAATATCTCTGGAACAAATAAAGTTCTCACAAAAAGAAAAACGCCATTTTACTCTACTTTGAAAAGCCCTTTAAAGGAGTGTATTTTTTAAATGACTGATTTTTCGGGTCATATGATGCACTTTAACAGAAAAACCAAAAGTCATGAGTGACATTGTCGTGATGACTTAGGTTTCATTATACAGTTAACTCAGTGGAGAATTTTGCAGATTTCAAAATCAAATTTGCAGTATTCATCACATCTATCTGGTTGAATTGTAATTTGTAGATGTTGGTTCTTGTAGTGGGAGGAAAACTGGAGAACTCAAAGGAAATACCAAATCGAAACCAACAAGAAACTCAAGCAACATATGGCACCAAGCTGGAATTGAACCTAGGCTACCTTGGTGGGAGGCAAACTCACCATTGCACTATCTCTAGACATTTCCACACATTTCCAAAGATTCTCCAGAAATTGTCCAAAGACCACATGAACGTTTCCAAACATTTCCAAAAAATTCTGAAGATTTCCGATAACTTTCAAAGGATAAGTTTTTGTATATAAGCCACACACAACGCACAATTCCTCAATTCGCTTTGACAAAGGGCTAACGCTCAAAACATACGTTTTCGAATCTCTTTACGTTAGCCAATTCAGACTACCAACCCAGTTGATAAAACCAAATTATCTTGTAATTCTCCCCACCAAAGCAGCACCACAGTTTCTTTAGAAACTTTATGCTAAGTAACAAAGACGAAGTAAGAAAGCCTGGTTACAAAGTTAACTTAAAAGTGTGGTATCTTTTCCAAAAAAAACATTCAGTTTGTGTCCCAGTTTACTTTTACATATTAAATCTCATGTTTAATCAACCTGTAAGATATATAATCAGATGGTAGAAGGTGTATGCTAACACAACTATCAGATGTCTATCAAGGTATCAGCCAACCCAGGGGGGCCGCCTGCACGCAGATCGTTCTAGCGCTCATTGTTTCAACACAAACCCCCACAAACCGTATAGTTTTTGAAAGCTGAATAATCATACTTCAATGTGCTTTTTGTAAAACTAAGTGTTTTTATTCATCAAGTTCCACACTCACCAAAAACAAACGGAAGAAAATGTTTAATATGGCTTTCATTTCTTCACACGTTTGCCCCAAAAACCTTGTCTCAAATTTCAGGAATGTGCCTTCGTTTTATTTTTACAAGCAAATATATTCAGGGATGATAAATTATTGTCACCCTCAATGGAAAATAAGCTATAACTTTAAAATGAAAGGAAGAATCAAAATTCGCAGACATAGTTTTGTAGGTTAGCTATCTGACAACAATTTGGCCAAATTTCAGCCAAATTGGTCCAGGGGCTGCCAACTTGGAGTTCAGAATGCATGCACAACTCGCCCAAATTTCCATATCGAGAAACAAGGAAAAACAGAATTTCGACCGTAATGAGATTAGCGACACCTAGGTGTCAAACAAATAAAGTGTTGAACGATTAAAGAAAGTATCAGTTTTCTTGAACAATAGTAGTTTGGCAGGTAACAAGAAGCAGACAAATTTTTGTGGCGGTGGGAAACTGTCTCATTGAGAAAAAGCTGCTTCCAAGACCGGCCCAAAAATTCCTTGAGGTTAGAAAACGCTGAATCACTTGATCGGCTGATTTCACAAATAGTTCAGATTACACAGCAATGAAAACATCTTGAAGATTTTTTGTAAAGATGCCAAAGACAAGAAAGCGGTCAAGAGCAGCAGCTAACAGTCCGGCGCTGGCGGACATCGGCGACGATGCAAACAGAAGGTTTGTGAACTCGCAATTGTTGTTTCATGGGCTTATAAGAAGAAATCCAAGATCCAACCTCTTCTTGCTCCTTTTCGGCTTCTTCTAACCGAATTTTACAGCAGCTTGCACTCATTTCAACAGCCAACTGCTTTTCACTTGTATCCGGTTTGCGTTCACATTCTCCTATTTCTTGTAGCCAATTCGTCTTGGCTATAGAAAGAAATTTTGTCGCTTGAAGCAAGGTCTTCTGCCGATTCACAGCTAAATGCATTCTTCCCATCCTTGGTCTTGACTGTGACGAAGGAAAGGGACACCACCTTTTTTCGAAGATGTTCATAGATTTCACAAGACGACAACTTTGAAAGCATCCAGATGACGAATCGCATGTGTTTTGCGAAACACAAACACACATGTGCTTTAGCTGTCACGTAACCCCTCCTAAATTAACGCGATGACAAAAGCTGTCAGCGGCTAATTAGAATAATTAAGGTGGAAAAACTGTTTTCGCTTTATAACTTCCCGTATGAGTAACATTTTTTCGTGGAATGTTTTTTAAACGAAAGCTATTCCTAAGGTCTATCGAATCATATTAAAATCCAAAATTGTGCAAAATGGCCAATTTTGGATTGGCTGATACCTAAAACAGCCTTTCAAAAATTTAGCATTATTGATGTTAATTAAAGACAACGAACATCACATCATACCAATTGTTGTTAATGAAACATGAGCATGTGCTTAGAAATTTAATTACTTGCTTCTTTGGCTAGTGAATCTGGAATTAGTTTTTTTCTTTTCGAAAAAAATGGGTCCACCGGGCGATGAGAAACAAAACATTTTATTGGGATGACCTTTAAAGACAAAAACTTGTACTTTGTTTTGACAGAAAGTAATTAATGGACAAATAACAGTCCATCAATTCTTTATAACGTACCAGTCCAATCGAAGCTTAAACATCCCCGCCCCCCCCCCCCCCCCGCATACCCCGGGCATTCGACGTCTTTTCCTGCCCAGGAGGGAGGGAATTTGATGAACTTGGTCTTCCCAGGGATGGGGCATTTGATCACTACTCATAGGGGGTGTGGAATTTGATTACTAGCCTCGATTTAATGTTACGAATAACGCTGAGTCCACGTGGCGTGATAAATCATGGCGGAGACAAGCCTTGATGCATTCAAAGCGAAAGATACCCGATTCGTCTCGGTCCATAAACACGCAAAAAAAAGAACTTGGCCAATATCCAGCCATCTTGACCTCACACTTGGTCAATAACCCATATATATTGTCTTTGGCATGTAAGAGAATGTTGTCTATTAAACTATGTTTACAAACACAGCTTCCGGAGCATAATAGAAGCTACTGAAAAGTTTCCCGGGGTGGGGGAATTTCATCACCTGGAATGGACCTATGATGGGGCATTTGAACAGCTTTTCAGCCTCGGGAGGGGGGAATTTGAATAATTTTCCAAAAATTCAAATGCCCCGGGAGTTTTCCCACGGGGGAGGGGGGAATGTTTAAGCTTTGATCTGACTGGTGCATAATTTCTATGCATGTTATTGACATACCTGTAACTATAAAAAAAAAATGACCCATAACAAAGTAACCATTTTTTATCTTTTTAGGTCCAAAGATATAATAAGTGTATTTGTTGTATATAGCAGGGTAGTGCTCTATTCAATTCGTTTCTCACCACGTAATTTAGGTAAATTTTCCATGTACCAAAATTAGAGGGGTTAAGTCTGGAAAATAAATATTAAAATATCTTCACATATCGGCCGAGTTTAGTTGTTTCTACTGCCCAAAATTTCGGTTTCCTATCAATTAACGTTCATTATTTTTAAGATCTCCAATTTACGAATAAAAAAATATCAACATAAACATAGCATAATGTCGTTAGCAACGAGCCTAACCGAACTTGGCTCGAGTTTATATGAAAGCTGTTAATTATAAACTAAATTTTTTAAGTCAGTATAAAGAAATTGTGTCGAGACAAACTTCGATTCAGTTGTGATTTACAAATACATAAAGGATAACTGCTTTTTAACATGAATAATGCGATTCATCTGACACAAGCTTCCATGAAAACGTATGTCATGTGAATACCCACGTAGAAATGTGTTACAGCCCTGCAGCTTTACACAGAACCAAGACCAGAGGCCACCTTACCGAACTGTAAGCCATTGTTGTCGATATTTGCTACACACAAGCATCCTAAATCGAATTCCTCGTCGCTGCCCGTGTAAGTTGCCCACCAATCTCTCGCTTTGAACAGCGACATCTTGGAGAGGACCTTGGAGAGGAGGATTTGTTGTACCGCGGTTACTCAAACAAAGTCACGTGACTGGTGCTGACGCTCGGGCTCTACGAGGACTTTCCGATTTTTTACCGACGGCATTTTTGTGTCCGACGCGGGGAGGCCCGAAACAAATTAACCTGGAATAGACCTACGAGTCAAACTATCTTCTTTTCTTCCAACCAAACTGAAAAATTTCTGCCTACAACGCAAACCATTCTTAGCAGTATGTAGGGTGCGGTAAACTCCCGCTTAAAAGCGCCCCTTCCCCCGACCCCCGCTCATAAGCTCCCCCGCCTCTGAGAGGCGTTATTACTACAATGTTAATGATGTACTTCACAAACATAAAGACAAGCTTCATAACCTACTCTCACAGTTCCTAAGAAAGATGTAATTCTTGTTTTACCTTATTTAGGTCTCCATAGCGATGCTATTACACGCCGATTAAAATCTTGCGTCAATAAGTTTTTTGGTTTAGTCAACCTCAGGGTTGTTTTTCAGAACACTCGCAGAATTAAGTCTTTCTTTCCTTATAAAGATCGTTTCAACCAGTCGCAGAAATCGAAGATTGTCTACAAAGCAAATTGCTGGGATTGTGATGCTTTTTACATCGGCAAAACTAAAAGAAGATTACATGATAGAAAGACTGAGCACTTCAAAGCTCTCACTCAAATTGGCCACGCCTCCGCTATCGCGAAGCATTCGATTTCCACCGGTCACAATATCAAATATCAGATCTTAGTAAGTGGTAAATGTGATTTACAATGTAAAATCAAGGAAGCATTGTTAATACGGGACTTGAAACCCGCCCTAAATGAAAACGCCGGTAGTGAAAATCGTCTTCTGTATTAATTCACACCGGATGTAGTTTCTGTTTCCATTGTTGTCTACCTAGTTACCAATACCTCTCTTTAGTTTTTGTCTTTTTAAATCTCATCATATTTTGAAAAAAACGAGAATTTTTATAAGGTTCACCCTCCCATCCCCATGTCCTTACCTTCCCTGGAGCTCCCCCGGAAGGGAAAAATATGTCTCTCCTACAACCCGCGGTTTATTTTCGCGCCCTTTTCTTGTTCTTGTTAGTCACGACCAATCAGACGCTTTGCTTTGCAGCTTATGACGTTGATCGAGGGGAAAAATTATTTCTTTTCTTTGCTTTTGTTCGTAAAAATATATTGCTGAAAAAAGCTTTAAAAGTTTGGCATTGTTGTGTTGAGAGTCCTGAAAAGAAGAAACTTGGAAGGTCAGTTTTGGATACTTTGGATACTGAGATACTGAGGTACTGAGTTTTGGAACGAATAATTACATTTTTCCTCGGGTTTACGGTAAGCACTTCAAATTTGAAAAATTACGCTGCAGAATCCATTTTGAACATGCTAAAAAAAACTTTCAAAACTGATAGAAACCTCTGTGACTGTGGTAGTTTGTAGTCATTTTGACGTTTTGTTGGGTCTATAGACTTAAAGAATAATTCATGCGTTTTAAGAACGCCACTTTCCAATGTGAAGATGAAAGTAAAGCTTAGATTTTTTCTTGTTTAATAGCTTATAGTTAAAAAAGTTTAAAATAAAATTGCTTTGAAAGCCAGCGCCGTAGCTAGTAACAGGCAAACCGAGGCACTTGCCTCGGTAATTTGTTTTTCGTTTTTATTGTTTATAGTCGTCATAAACACCCTAAATACCTAGGAAGAGAATTTAACCACGGACACTGCCTCTGTCAAAATTCTTTCATGGACATTGCCTCA
>CM042759.1:16359016-16371516 GCA_022496165.2 Catalaphyllia jardinei | reverse complement strand
GTATTTACTCAACACCCGCACTATCTGTGTTTTTTTTTCTCGTTCACTGAACGCAGTGTATCTTTTATTACAAAGATATGTTAGAAAAGGTAACGGTGCTAAGAATCCAGCAATTTTCAGCTTTTGTTTGTTACCAAAAGAACCCAGTTAAATGCGACGCATGCGCAGTTGCTCGAAAAACTGAGACCGATTGCTTTAGCAGAAACGTGGCGAATTCTAACGATCCAGACGTTAGAATTTCAAGAAATTTGGCAAAAAAATAGACCAGAGACCACATGAATGATCTATCACGAGAAATCTGAATTTTGATATAGGGATTTTTAATAATACAAAAAACGATTAACGGCCAATTAGGCAAATCGCTTATGTAAAAATTTTATTAAAACAGTGTTGACCGAAGGGATTTAATGTAAATTCGTAGTGAGCAAAAAGATGAAAACTATCTAACGACTGGATTTTTTTAAAATAAACAAAAACCATTATTTAAGCCTTGTTTTTAACCAGAACCGTTGCCATGGCAACAGCACACACCCTAGTCAAAATGCGAGAATAAATACTTCGGTAATTAACCTAGACTCTTGCAAAAAACGGGCGCCAAAGCACAAGTAGTTTGAAAGTAACGGCGAATTAGGCATAGGCACTTGAAAACTGTGTTCGGCTACCTTCATGTATAATAAAGCAAATCAGAAAAACAGATATTCGAGACTTCAATTATTCCTTGCTAAGATATGGAAGGCTCCTAATCAAATCCTGACGATTTCGCGGCTGAGTATATGTGCCTCGATTCATAATCTCTTTATTTGTGGCCCCTCTCCTTTTGAGAACGAGAGCTCGACGTTGCGACCACTGGGGTCGCCAAAGTGAGCAAATGTTTTATATGCTGTCGGCTAACATGCCATCCTATTCACTGATTTAAAATACTTTTGCTGGTGACTACAAGTTAATCTTAAACCTTAGGGGGCAGCTGGCCAAAAGATGAAAGCCGACCCATGCCCTGCCTTCCCCTCTCCTCTTATTCATCTAGAGCCAGCGCGCCAACCATTAAGTCACGACGCGTCCAACTGTCCCTTTTATTTCAGTTAAAATTACATTAGTTGAAGGTAACCAGGTAGTTACTTTGGTTTAATTTGGTTTACTACGGCGTGAGTTTGGCTGAGAAGTCTAATTGGTAAGCTAGTCAGTATACTTCGTCTGGTTTTGGTTCTACGACACTCAATTGAAAACTGCTATATGGAAAGTAACCAAGCGTTTCTTGAACACCTGGCGGCTCACAAGGACCAGATAATGGTTGTTGGTGATTTTAACTTCCATGTCGACGATCAAAACAATACCAGCGCCGGTAAATTATTGCAGTTACTTCACACATTTGATTACGTCCAACATGGAAGCAACGCATAAGGACAATCATATTCTTGATTTGATAATCTCAAGATCCGATGACCACATTGTGTGCAGACCCTCAGTATTGAATCTCGCTTTATCCGATCATTATGCTATGCGCTACAAATTCCTCTTGGCCAAACCCTGGTTTAAAAGGAAAGAAATTGTTTATAGAAACCTAAAGCGCATCAACTTTGATCATTTCCGCGAGGATATCATCAACTCAGTTTTAATGGAGAGTGATACTTTGTCGCTTGATGACCTGATTGGACGATATAACACCACACTAACATCCTTACTCAATGACCATGCCCCCATTAGGAAAAAAGTTGTAACCTTACGTCCTGCTAATCCTTGGTTAACTCCAGAGATTAAAATGGAAAGGGTGACTAGAATTGACTGTGGACAGAGAAATTTATACACAGCAATGCGCAGTTGTCTGTAAACTTATCCGTGGGGCTAAAGAACGTTAATACTCAGAGCTTATTGCTGAACTTTCATCTGACCCAAGGGAGTTGTTTGAAACATTACTTAAAGGCAGAACTGAAAGGCTCTATCCACCTGTTACTTCTCCGGAAGTATTGCCAAACATGTTTGCTGATTATTTTGAACAGAAGATAACTAACATTAGAGCAGAATTAGATTTAAGAAGGACGGAACTGCAGAATCCCTCTCCTGACTCAATCAATAGCCATCGTTTGGTTAACGTTGGTTACAAACTCACCAGATATGGTTCAAGATCATTTTCTGTAGCCTCGGCTAAACTCTGGAATGCACTGCCACTGGATATCCGCTCAAGCGACAATTTGGTGCAATTCAAGCGCAATCTTAAAACACATCTTTTTAGCAAAGCTTTTTACTAGTCGATTTATCATCGGTCAGTCAGTTACTAAGTCTTTTAGTTAGTAGGTAGTTTGTTACTCATTTAGTTAGTTAGTTGGCTAGTTAGTTCATTCGTTAGTTAGTTGGTTAGTTAGTTAGTTAGTTAGTTAGTTAGTTAGTCAGTTAGTTAGTTTGTTTGTTTGTTCGCTAGTCAGTTAGTGAGTTTTTATCATGAGGGCCTATTATTCTTAGTTTTGATTTTGATTTCTACAGTTTAGTTATTTGATTGGTTAGTTTATTTTACTTTTTGATGAGATTTTTTAAATGCATTGTAAAGCGCTATTGGATAGTAATAGAAATAGCGCTATATAAATAATTATTATTTTATTATTATTGTTGTTGTTGTTATTATTATAATTTGTTATCTCCTCTTTCTACTCTTTTCTCTTCACGTTTTAGGTATATTTTCTTGCCTCTTATCTTTTCTTGACTCCTCTTTCCTTCGCCTCCCTTTCCTCAGTGTTCCTTTTTTAAACACTTTTGTCTTAACCTTCTTCTACTCGTCGCTTTCCCTTGTAGATTTTAGGCCAAAGCCTCAAACCGTTCCTGTTCTGAAAAGACAAAAGGAATCCAGTAAAGTGGTAATAATAATTCAATTATAGTACAAGTGCCCGAACTAGGCAATCCCCCCCCCATTCAGTAACCTTCAGGGATACAAAACAAATAGATGTCGGTTCCCTCGCATTCAGAAAAAGCCAATGGAAGAAATGTAAAATTCATTAAGTATTGACATCAAACTGTCAGAGTCCCATAATACAAGCGTTTGGAGACGCTGTGGCTCTTGCTTTGTTTGAAACCCTCCCTTCAGAAAAAAAGACACAGACACGAACTTGTATATGCTTTTGGATGTTTGTTTTGTGTGTCTTCTTCTTTTAAAACTTGTAGGTTGAGAACGAAGAAAACGATTTCCCAAGCGCATTTGATGAACTGGGTCAACTAGGCGAAGAAATTGACTTTGTTTCAGAAGAAGATGTACATGTTGTGGTTTCTAGCAAAGGAAGGGAAAAAAAGAAGCCTGCAAATAAACACCTCCTTCAGAGTGAGCGTATTCAGTATGCCACTCGTGGAAACAAACACTCTTACTGTGAGCCTGAGGTTCCAGATGATGACCACTACATTTGTGAGTGGAGTAATTATCATTTCTTAAAAAGTTTAGTCAGTGTTTATCCCTAGGGTTTGTCATGGTTTTTATACAAGTGCGAATCGTGAATCCAAGATAATGCTGTTAACCAGGTTCCATGTTCACCTGTTAAGTCATGCATTTGGGCTGCTCTGTGATCGTGGTTTTTATCCTGGTACTTTAGATGAAATAAGCTCCTCCAGTCACCCTTTCAAATTTGTCAATCGAGTGGTAATTTAAGAACACCCCACCCGGCCCACCTCACTCTCCGATTCACACATAAAGACATACCCTCCTGCGTGGCCTTTTGATGATTTGAGATGATACAATTAAAACGTGTAGGGTGATTCACGGTAAATTGTCCACCTCTAATGGACACAGAATTTTCCATTACTTCCATTACTTTCTTTACTTTCACTTTTGGAACTTGAGCAACACGATTTATTAAACCTTGAAATTGATTTAAGTTTTTTATTGTTTAGTTTGTGAAGAGTGTCAAGACCTCCATTATGGTGATTGTCCAGTGTATGGCGCTTTGCAGATTATAGTTGACAAGACTATGGAAGAAACTTCTAATATTTCATCCGCAGTGGCATCACTACCATCCCTTCTTAAAATAAGCCAGTCATCTATTCCTGGAGCTGGTTTCGGCGTTTTCAGTGTATCTGAGATTCCAAAAGGAGTACGTTTCGGTCCCTACAAAGGAAAAAAGATAGGATGGGAGCACATCTCAGATGAAACAAATACCAGTTACATGTGGGAGGTAGCGTTTTACTACACCATCGTAATCTTAAAGAAATGATAATAATCATTTGTAAAGGACCTAAGCTCTCTTGATGTCGAGTGAAAATCTGTGGACAAATTATCGGAATCGAATAACTTTTTAATAAAAGGCATAAACCACTTCACAAATACGTTTAATTTTCCGTAATTTAATTTCTGAACGGAATTTCAAACCGATAATCAATTCATCGTGAAATATCGCGTGAATTGCCAGAGTACCGAGGGAGAATTGTTACACTTCACCGGGGCGAAAAGGGGCTGCGACATGATAAGCTTTTGAACAGTAAAGATTTTCAATAAGCAATTAAATTTGTCATTTTTCTGCCTCCGAGCGTATACCGCTACCGTAAGCTCCAGGAGTAACACTAAAGTATAATTTTGCCTTTTTAGATTGTCAAAGATGGCAAATTTAGTCATTTCTTGGATGGTCAAGATGAAAGCCATAGCAACTGGATGCGGTTTGTAAATTGCTCTCGATGCGAGGACGAACAGAACCTGGTGGCTTATCAGTTCAGAGGAGAGATTTACTACCGTACTTACAAGCCAGTAAACCAAGGGAAAGAGCTGTTGGTGTGGTACGGAGAGAGCTATGCCAAAGATTTAGGAATATCTCCCTGTGATAATCTGGATCGAAGTATTTCAACAGGTATTAAACCAACAGAGTCAAAGACCTGAATACCATAAAGTGTATTTTTAAACCTTATTTCTTATCTTAATCTTGTGTGTTACAAAACATCAAAGTCCTACTATGATCAAATTTTTACCTCTTGATTTTTAGGTGTATCACATAGAATTCTATGAAGGAACAAAAAAACATTTACTGTTTGCAAATACCTGTATTAGTTCCGGAGATATTTAAGTTTGAAAAATGTGTAAAATATGTAAATGAGACGACTGATGATGTCATACACTCAACTCAATGTTACATCATGTATATAACTAGAGCTATCTTGGCCAATTTTCAGCGCAGACCTTTGAAACTTGGTAGGCTAATTGTTCTACAGAAAACACACTTATGGCTATAAAACATTTTGTTCCCATGACAACTCACTCTTTTCCAGGCCTCACCCACTTGATTTCAGTATGTAAATGAATTTCAGCTCGAAAAATGTTAAACAAGGCCACAAACTCAAGCTAACATATTTATATTTGAAAATGGAATGCCAAAGGTGGCCAGAAATGCCTTTAATATTAGGGAGGTCTGGGACCCAGATGTTGCCATGGTGACAAAACTGTTCAGCTCAAATTGTGAAGCACATTTAGTGGAATCTTATTGCAAAGAATCAAAGATTTCTGATTCAAATTGGTTTTGAATGTGAAGAGTGATCATCGCAGTAAATTTTCCAATTTCAGCAATTGGAAAGAAGAAGACTGAAAAAAAAATCAGGGCTTCAACGGGATTCGAAACCGTGACCTCCGCGATACCGGTGCGATGCTCTACCAACTGAGCTATGAAGCCACACGTTGGGAGCGAGGTCAATTTATTGAGTTCATATTTTTCCCGTGAAGTGAAGTGACGTGAAGTATTTATGAAATAATTCATATTTGTACTGCGGTTGTAGGTGAATATGAAGAGTGATCATCGCAGTAAATTTTCAGAAGAAGCCTGAAAAAAATCAGGGCTTCAACGGGATTCGAACGTCACTATGAATATGAATAGTAAACAGCATTTTTCTTCTCACGCAGGCTACTTGTTTATGTTTTAAAATGGCTTCGATAGAAATGAGGCGATTTTCGTCATCGTGGTACTTTAAGAACGTTCGCGCCCAAAAACTTCTCACGTACAGATTTTGTTAAAACTTTTACTGCAGGTAGAAAATGATAAAATTAGATTAAAAACGTAAAAAAAATCGGGGGTCATCGAACTCGTTTTGAAGATAAGGCGTAGCACAGACCATAGCGTTTCTAGGATTTCCAGTCACTCGAGGCGATTCTGGCCGGATCATTACTATTGGCATATATTTAAGTTGAAGAATCATATCTAAGTTATGTGTGTTTAACACAGCATATATAGGCCTATTTAATAGATCTTTGCTACATATGCCATTAAATCAGCTAGAATTAGCCGTAAAAACTACAACTTCGTAACTTGTTTTTATGTACCAATTCGACCAAATTTGAATAGTATATGAGAAATAATTAAAACTTCCCACATACAGATTTTCTTTGTTTCTTTAGTATAATGGAAAGAATCAGAAAAGGAATTGATCTGCCAAAAAAAACAGTGGGAGTCACCGAGCATCTAACAAAAATATTCGCACACAAAGTTAACGCAAAGGTCATCAGCTCTATATTTTGTTGAGTTTTCGACTCGTTGCGCGCGCTTGAAAACGACGTGGCACGAGCTGACCAATTAATAGCGTGCGCACTAGAGATGCGCAGTAGCAATGGGCGCGAACGTCCTTAATCAGTGAAGTAAGATATTTGAAAAATCAAGAATGTTCTCTGTGATCGACAAGCACACTAGCTTGGTGTTCGCACGAAAGTACCAAGTGAATGAACTTAGAACTCCCCAAGATAACAAAGTCAACTAGTGGTAAGATTAGCGGCTTGATACCGTGATCATTGGCTTACAAGATTGCAACACAACCCAAGGTTTACAGACTTGAATTATTTTTCAAGCTCTGCTATACAATACAAGGAACGAGTAGTGTTATAGGCGTGTTTGGCACCTCTTTTAGGATCAATCAAGATCAGGAAAAGTCAAGAGCAGCCAAGTACTAAGTGATAAGTGGGCGGGCTGATCACTCAAGTACCAGTCAAAATATCGATAGCTAATGAATCTGAACATGTCTGAGCAAGTACGCTTCGGATAACTTCGCAACTAGATAAGAATGTTCGAAACACAAAATTTATCTAAATATTCAACCAAACTTTTTGGTTCTATATTTTCTTCGGGAGCTCTATTGGGTCTCTCGCTGATCGCAGACTACTTGACAGATTAGGAAGCTATTGTGATTTGTGTTTCAAAATAAAAGCGCGCTTCCATCTAACCAAGTCATTCATTGCAATTCACTTGCTAAAATAAAAAGAATCTCAAGCTTTGGCTTATTCGAAACGTTAATAATCGTAGGAATGGCTTTTATGAATGTAAGCGATCCGTAAACCTTTTCGAACGTTAGTTAAACTTTTCTAGGATGTTGATCGAAATAAAACCGTACACCGTGAACATGGTAAAGAAAGATTAGGACGAGTATTTTCAGCCTAAACTTTTTATTTGTATGAAATTGCCTTCCAACTCTTGTTCTGCAGTACCGAGAGGAAACAATCAACCGTTCGACCTAAAATACCTCAAGCTAACTGTGTTTTATCATTCATTTAAGGTAATTCCTTAGTATTGCATTGCGCATCCCTACTGCGCACGATTTTCGCGTCATCAACGCGCGCACATGGGCGCGTGCACGTGCAAAACGTAAGAGATTCCCGCAAACCGCTCGATAACGGAATTAATAATATACATGAAAAAATTACTCGATTCTGATTGGCTGAGAACAGTGCAGTTTTTCCTTAACACAGTGCAGAAAAGAGGTAATTGAATGCATAAAAAGGTAATAAAGCAAGCATTCTGATTAGTCAATGAACAAAGAAGTTCACAGATAGCCAATCAAATCTTTTCTTTTCAAATCAAGCGCGCGCCCTGGATGGCGCAATTATGGCGCAATTTTTTCCTGGTTGCGTGATAATTAAATCACCTGAGGTTAAGCGCGCGCACAAAACTGAGAAGAAAGTTCAGAGTCTGTAAAGTTCAAAACATCCTTCACGCAAAATTTTCATGTTTATATTATTAATAAGTAATCATACGGTTTCTCTCGTTCAATTTGGAATTAATTTGCACTTGTGAGTTTTTCAAAAAGCGAAATTGCACTCGCCGAAGCGGCTCGTGCAATTTCAGGTTTTTGAAAAACTCACTCGTGCAAATTAATTTCAAATTGAACGAGAGAAACCGTATGATTACCTATACAAATTCTCCTTTTCTCTTAAACGAGCACGGTGACCCCCGATTTTTTTGTCAGGTATTTGCCAAGAAAAGTCAAAAAAAACATATTTGAAGAGGAAAAAACGTTTCATAGTAGAACACGATGTTTTTTTTTGAAAATAGTTCCCTGCTGGGTGTATTTTGGCCAAGGCGAGGACTTTAAGTTAATCACGGAACTGTCCGAAAAAGTGCCAAATTCCCGCAACCAAGCAATCAAAAGCGGCTTAGATGAAGCAATACTGCTTACAATAAATGAAGCTTTACTTTCAAGACACAACTTTGTGCCTTTCAAGTAAACAGAGATTTAATTCTGTATGAAGGGAGCTCCCATATGAAAAAGCCGCAAGGAATGCTCTTCGGAAAATTTGAATTTAACCGCCTACGGGAGACTTCTGTGGACGTTGCCTGAGCTTCATTATACCCCTAAAAGATACCACTTAAAACAGAATAGGTTCGATTACTAGCTATTGTTAAAGCGAGGATCCCGTGGTTTTCTCGGGAAGCAAGTGCTGCAATGTTGCACACAAACTATTGGTTCTGACTCCAATGCCGAACGCAGGTCGTTGTCAATTTGAAGGCGCTGATGTCGACCCAAACCCTCCTTAAATGTAAAACGTTGTAGATGAATGGTGGCAAGAAAATTTTGATATCTAGTCGAGCCTCTTCCCGCAAAATACCTGCATCTGCCGCGGAGCACGGGTTACGTAAACGCCGTTTAACGGTACTTCTTCTTATTCAGGGCCGCTCTGACAAACAAAATTTCTTCTCCATAGACTTCGATTATGATTTTTTCTCTCTCTCTCTCTCTCTCTCTCTCTCTCTCTCTCTCTCTCTCTCTCTCTCTCTCTGGGGTAGGTCTTCTTTTAGTTGCGCCTGCCTGTACACTGCTACCGAGCTAGTGAACTTCCAACAGAAAGGAAACACTTACGGTACTTGACGATGAAAGGGAAACTGCAGTCCAGGATTTTTTTTACGTAAACATAAGTTTATTTAGCCTCTTTGCCCGTTGACTCGAAGCCTACTTATATCAGAAGGAATCTTTCTCTTATACGCGGAACGCGAGCACTTGCTGCAAAGATGTCGCAACAACGGCTGCTTTTCCTCGGAGTTACCGTCGGTTACTGAGCTAAACCATGCCTGATGAGGCGTTCAACTGTCGACAAACCTAAGTTGGCTTACTTTTACACGACTAAAAACTTCACTTCAGTAAAGTAAAAACAAAACCAAGGTAAACACATCTCGTGAAAACACGGCCTTAGTTATTCTTTGAATTCTGACCTAAGTACTCAATATCTTATCACAGAAATGCTCCACATTGAATAAATTCTCACACAATCACGAACGTTTTTACAAACAGAAGCTACCTGTAAGTAGTAAAAACTGGATCATTGGATAATGCAATTCAAGAGTTTTAATTGGCTTAATCATCATGGTATATGAGCCATTATACCATGATCTACAATAATGGCGAGCGTATGCGTGATTTTTTGGGCCTTTTTATTTTTATTGTAGTCTAGTTTTCTATATTTTGGGGGCGTTTTTAATAAAACAATTATTCCACTCGCGCTTGTTGGATATGAGATGATTATAGCCCATTCGGCGCTACGCGCCTCGTTGGCTATCTATCACCTCATATCCAACGCGCGCTCATGGAATAATTGTTAATTATAGAAGTCTCTTTTAAGGAAAATAGCACTTTACCGAAAGTGCCCGCTCATACAGGTATTAACCATACTCGATTGCCGAAAAAGAAAAAGAAGACCCTGAAAGTCTCAAAACTGACGAGCTGTATGAATTTTCGAATCATTTAAGCCGTGATTAAATGTTGGTAAAGGTCAACAGTCGAGAGAATTGAGCAGAACTCGATGTGTCCCACTGTTTATTTATACGATAATGTAAATAAATAAATATGGTTTATTGACCAAGTGTGAGGACAAGATGACTGGATGTTGGCCAAGTTCTTTTTTTGCGTGTTAATGGACCGAGACGAAGTCGAGGTCCATAAACTCGCAAAAAAATAACGAGGCCAATATCCAGCCATCTTGACCGAACAAACTTGGTCAATAAAGGATTTATTATATGGCTTTCGGGGAAATTTTTCTTGCGGGATACAGCGGGTAGTCCCGAGCGGGCAAGATGGCTCCATCTTGCCCGCTCGGGTAGCCAATCACAGCGCGCGATTTGGGTCATCTTGCCCGCTCGCGGAGCTAGCCATATAATAAATACACATATTAAATACGGCCATAGCAAAATGAGGAACAAAAAGTTGATAAATAGAAGAAATGACATTACATAAAGATGGCAGTTCTGCGGTTTTTTATATCGCCTTGCAAAAGGAAGGGGAAATAAGAAAAAAAAAGTTATTTCAACACGGAGTATTCGTATTTTAACCACCCATCCATGTACTAAGAGCGGCGAACAGGGCTTAACTTTGTTGAGCCGACGAAACGTGTGGGCCGTCCTTGTGGTATGGTGACTCTACGCTGAAAGTTTTTTTTTAATTTCTAAGGTGAAAAAACGTATCTAAAAGAGAAAAAAATCTCTGATACTGTATGGCTGGGAACAAAAAATTAGAGAAATATGAAAATGAGAACTATTACTTGCTTTTGTGACCGGACAAGCGGCACCTTCCTTATAATTGCCTCGGTCTCTCGGACGAAGATAACTCGGTCTCACAGACTGATAACTTTGTGAATGTGAATATTTTCAACAGTGTTACATCTCTTCGTGTAGTCTCTTACCGTTGCGTTTTGCACTATTTCTTAACAATGCCAGTGGGCTTGAACTTAACCTTCGGATTTAACTGACCTCAAGTGGGTGTCATCAAAATTGTCACTGGTTAGAAACGAACCATTTTCCAAGTTGAGTGGCTCATAGCCACTTTGATTTATTGTATTTTTATAATGTTCATATCATAAATGTTCATTAAGCCAAGTTTCAAAAAAAAGGTTTGATAGCAGAACAATTTCAAGGGAATTACCTTAGTACAGCTATCATCTATTGTTTTCGCATCAATTAATTCCAGAAACGGAGTCAATTACGTTGAAATAATGGCGCTCGGGCTGATGAAATTGTCACACGCGTGCCACAGCTAGTAAAATAGATTTTATTTAGTAACTCAACAACTTTAGAAAAGGTTACAGCATGATAGCACTAAGCCGTTGTACTTGACCGACCAACACGCCTACTTATCATGCCTTTTTCTACTTTTGTGACGTCATGACTAGTACTTGACTGCTCTTGACTGTGCCTGATCTTGGTTGATCCTAAAAGAGGTGCTGAACACACCTATCAGTAACACTACTGGAACTCCTATTCAGTGCCAGAAGTTTAAATTCCTCTATAATTATTATTTACTTGACTTTCAGATGTCACTAATTGGCGGGGTTTCGTTTCTTCAGGAAGAGCAAATATAATAACTTTGAAATTAACTTATTATAGATGGCTTTAAACTGTCAAAATCAACTCAGATGGTATTAGTTAAACAATGAGAAAAGTTTTTAGATATGCCTATTCTTATTAAGTTCGCTAATTCAATTCTTTCATTTCTAGGTGTTGGCTACACCTGCGAGGGCTGTGACAGAATGTACACTACCTTAAACTTTCTACACAGACACAAAAAATACTACTGTTCATCCAGAACAATAACAGAAATCTGGGAATGTAATCTCTGTAGAAAAAAATTCACATCGTTATATGATTTAAACAGCCACACTAGTACTCATACAGATGAAAAGCAGTATCAGTCTAAACGATGCAACAAGACGTTAACTCAGCCTACCCGTTGGAAAAAGATCTTCCGTACTCACGCAGAAGAAAAGCCACATCAGTGTGCACAAGGTAACAAGGCGTTTAACCAGGCTAGTAATCTTACCACGCACCTCCGTACTCAGACAGATGAAAAGCCATATCAGTGTCCACAATGTAACAAGGCGTTTAACGTGTCTGGTAGTCTGGCCAGGCACCTCCGTACTCACACAGGTGTAAAGCCATATCAGTGTCCACAATGTAACAAAGCGTTTAACGAGTCTGGTCATCTGACCGCGCACCTCCGTACTCACACAGGTGAAAAACCATATCAGTGTCCACAATGTAACAAGGCGTTTAACGTGTCTGGTAGTCTGGCCAAGCACCTCCGTACTCACACAGGTGTAAAGCCATATCAGTGTCCACAATGTAACAAGGCGTTTAACGTGTCTGGTAATCTGACCACGCACCTCCGTACTCACACAGGTGAAAAGCCATATCAGTGTCCACAATGTAACAAGGCGTTTAACGTGTCTGGTAATCTGACCACGCACCTCCGTACTCACACAGGTGAAAAGCCATATCAGTGTCCACAATGTAACAAGGCGTTTA
>CM042759.1:16306003-16351089 GCA_022496165.2 Catalaphyllia jardinei | reverse complement strand
ACCATTATTCATTACGGCGCTTTCGATATTTGTGTAAAAAATTCTTACCCACTTCTTGACATTCTCACCGAAATTGAAAAGATCTAGTATCTTCTTTACAAATTGCCATTTCAAAGTATCAAAAGCTTTTTTGAAATCCTGAAATATCTTTTTAGTGCTGACAAAGCTAGCCATCAGTGCTCAGTAGTTAACTATTAACTTTTTATACATATATATGTATGTCTGGATTTTCGAGAACGGTGTTGAATTTTGGGCAAAACGTTTTCGCCTGCCTGCCGGAGATAAGCAGGGAGGCCTTTGCGCTGCTTGAAAAGGCAGGGGGGCTTCCGTCAAGGAGGGTTGATGAAGACAGTCTTGGTGTCAAGCTATCAGCTGATACCAAGGGGAGGGCCCAGGCTTTATCCCCTGGGTGACAGGCCAGACACAAGCAAGGTGGTTGAGTAGGCTGCGGGTTGACAGACTGCCTGTGCTTGATTGAAGGAAACATCCTGTGTATTTTCTTGAAAAAGTGTCAGGGTGGTTGTCTTTACATTAGCACCATTTTCTAAAATCCAGACATATATATATGTCCGGATTTATGAAAACGATGCTAAAGAAATTGAAATGGCGCGCCAAGCGGGCTTGGCTCCAAAGTCGACGATATAAAAATTAAAAGGGAAGTCAGCCTTTTTTCTCCTTCTCCACCCGTTTATCTTGCTTTTCTTGCCGTCCTTTCCTTTTTATCCCCTTTACGTGGCTCTTAGGTGGCCTAAAAGAGCAGTAAAAACAAGGTGAAATCGAGTTCTTTAGCACTTTTTTCATAAATCCAGTCATATATTTAACAAATAAAGAAGCCTTAAGCGTGTATTACACTGTGATAAAACACGATGGTCATTTGAGAACACGAGTGTTTTCAAATGACCGGGGTGTTTTATCATAGTGTAATACACGGCTTAGGCTTCTTCATTTGCTTTAAAATATAGATTTTACGCGCGCAAAACAATAAAACACGCTTTTTCAATGTTTTATACTCTGATAAAACATAGATTTTTGACCAATCAGAGCGCGCGCAGGGCCCTATCTATATTTTAAATATATATATATACTTTGATGTAAAGTGTATATGAAGTAATTCATATTTGAACTGCGGTTGTAGATGCAAGTGAAGTATGATCCTCGCAGTAAATTTTCCAATTTAAGCAATTTGAAAGAAGAAACCTGAAAAAAATCAGGGCTTCAACAGGATTCGAACCCATGAGCTTCATAGCTCAGCTCAACTGAGCTTCATAGCTCAGTTGGTAGAGCATCGCACCGGTATCGCGGAGGTCATGGGTTCGAATCCCCTTGAAGCCCTGATTTTTTTCCAGGCTTCTTCTTTCCAATTGCTTAAATTGGAAAATTTACTGCGAGGATCATACTTCACTTGCATCTACAACCGCAGTTCAAATATGAATTACTTCATATACACTTTACATCATTTCACTCTTTACGGGAGATATGAACTCAATAAATTGACCTTGCTCCCGATGTGTGGCTTCATAGCTCAGTTGGTAGAGCATCGCACCGGAATCGAGGAGGTCATGGGTTCGAATCCTGTTGAAGCCTTGATTTTTTTCAGGTTTATTCTTTCCAATTGCCTAAATTGGAAAATTTACTGCGAGGATCATACTTCAGTTGCATATATATATATATATATATATTTACTTTATTGATTTTACTTCATGCATTTCTATTGTATATATTCTCATTTTATAAATTTATATCATTATATTCATATCATATTTAATGCTGCACATGTATTAATACCAGTATGTTTTTTTGACCAAGTTGATTCATTTTTGCAGGGTAAATAAAGTTATTATTATTATTATTATTATTATTATTGTAAATAGGTTTTTTTTAAAGTTGTTTTAATTATTATCATATCTCACGAAAACGAGTTTTATTTTTTTAAAAAGAATTGTTCAGTAATTTAATGTTTTTACTGTTTTACAATAAGTACGTAACATTTGAGGAAAAAGTTGTCTATCTTTTTATTGAAAAAACTTAATAGTTTTTAGCCGATGGAAATTGTGTAATTTTTCTGTGAGTTTTTAATAAAGTTTGGTTCAATTATTATTATCATCATCATCATCATCATCATCATCGTCATTATTATTATTATTACTATTATTAAATCTACCTATATAACGAATTACAATGTCAACACGGGACAGGAGATAAACGCTGAACAGATCAACACTCAACAAATCCTTTAATCCTTTTGGCAAAGAGACAACAACCTTTCAGTTAACGGCTTATTATAAGTCATAGACATTGGCACAATAGTATTTCCACATCAATTACAGTCTGTAACGTCTGCTCTATATTCTTTGTATCTATTAGTTCTACTAACGTCTTCACTTTCGCAGGCTTCTTGTGATAAAACGTTACAAATCATTCATTAACTATGACCTCGATAAAACGAACATTTTGGTCGTTTCCCCTCAAATTTGTTATATCGAGGTTTTCAATACAACGAACCCTCAATTAACGAACGCTGTATTGAAAATCAAACTAGTGCGCATTCCTGTGCGCAACATTGGTGCGCGAACCTGGCCAAATGACTCCAACATCATCCAACATCCATAAATGCTCCATGAAAAATTTGACCAGGGTGGCCAAACGCGCGCAACATGTTGCAACCAATGTCCGCAGTAGCATTTTGAAGAAAATGTATCGAGTGGAACATTTTCGCCGGAACGTCCTGAAAATTAGTCTGACAAATAGATTAAAATTATTCCGGTTTGTGACCTTTTCACAAATCGTTTTATCATGCTCGCCCGCGCGTGGCGAAATACTATTCTGTAGGACTCTTTGAACAGCTTGGGTCTGTGCTCCTTAGAAGCATCACGAAGAAGGATCGTCTAAACAACTGACTCCTGCATTGTCATAATAAGTCTCTTAAGGACACATTGAACACTGTAGACATCTCAAAGAAATTTGTTTGCGCAAACAAACAACATACAAGACCTTTTCGAGTACGAGTTGCATGGCTTAGCAATGAGCCCCCTCATCCAAAACGCTGCGCCGCCTCTTGAGGGTGTCTATTACACGTGAAACCTCGATTTTAATAACGAACCTCTACATAACGAAGTCCTCGGTATCACGAATGATATTCTTCGCTCCAGCAATAGTAAAATGTATGGGAAAAACCTGGATAAAACGAAACCTCGTTAACGCGATCCCTTGACCCTTCGTTGTATCGAGGTACCACTGTCTTTTTGAGGCAAAGCTCTTGGTAACCAGGCCGCTATACACAACCTGGTTTTACCACTAACGAACAGCTGGGAGGGAAACAAGTTAAGATAAAACAAGTCTATGCAGCTTGTATTTTCCAATTTTTAATATTTATATATTTTTGAATTCAAAGTTCGTTATTTACATTTTAAAAGTAACTTACTGTATTTACAAAACTCTTGGTTTTCCGTCGGCGTTTGCTCGTTTTACAAGTCTCCATGCATCACTTGTCCTAAAATTCAGCTGTTGTCTGATCAAGCCTTCAGAGCGGAAAAACGCAATAAGCATACGCGAGTTTTGACTGTGCCCCAGACTACAAGTTTGAAAAAATGGCGGGATTTTCTAAACAAAAAATATTCCCGGTAAGTAGCAACAATTAAACTTCACTAACGAATTTTCAAGGGGAATCGACTTTTTTCGGACAAAATCAACCTAAAGACAGTTCCCGAACCGTTTTCTTTCCCGCGGTAGGCAAGAAATTTCGGTGCGAAGAGAGATTTTATCCACAAATACTTTTTACATGTTGGATATTTATAAGCAACCCACTGAATATATAAGCAAGAGAACTTCTCAGCAGGCAGACAGTGAAATATCGAAAAAATTTCATGCTTTCCCAAGTATAAATAAATCAAAGGAGCGACATCCTCGCACACCTAAGCCATTGTAGCTTGCGTTATAACCTGAGCCCGCAAGTAGGGCTACTGAGAATGCGCAGAAAGTTGCGCAGTACCTTTTTACACTCTGAAGATCCCGCCTGGATCACGGGTTCCAAAAAAGGATTTTGACTCAGGGGCGGATCTAGGGGAGAGTGTAGGGTGCGCAACCCCCCCTCCCCCTCCCCGTTCCCCGTCCGAGATCATCTGACAAGTCAGTTACCACATTACTTAGTGGTCCGACCAGAGAGGAATACTCAGTATGGAGGTTGTGCCGTTAATTTTCCATCAGGAACCAACTTAAGTGTAGTTAAAACTGATAAGAGCGGGAATTCTGATTTTTAATGGCAACATGAAAAGCTCTGAAATGCTTCGAACGTTTTATGATTAGCCCGTGAACACCGCTGTACTGAGTAGCAGGGAAAAAATAATGAACAGTAATTTTAAAATGCACATTGTCTAAAATGTGTTGCTTATATCCAGAAAAAGAATTAGATTAATATGGATCAATTGTGTAAGCAAAAGCAACGAGACGAAAATGATTACTAGTAGCGGAATCCCTGTGAAGTGCGGAGCTAACACGGCGTACGGGAATCTCGCGAGCGCGTAACGGGTAATTATGTAAAATGCGCGCAGATTACTCATCGTGTGTAACACTACAAGTCACGCACGATCATAAGTGGTCACGCAACGATAAGAGTCGCAGCTGTTCAGTGTTGTCTTCCATTTCAATTTTAATCAGAACTTCTCTCGGGACGAGAAGCGTGATTATGAAATTTTGGACCGAATTATTTGCCTTCCCTTGTGTCAGACAAACGCTTAGCAAAAGTGCTTGCTTGTGTACAAAACTCGTTTATTCGGTCTGTTACTGCTTGTGTTTCCCTGTTCTATAAATCTTTTCTTTCCTCGTTTTCCGTAGCTTCCACTATCATCTGCTTCAACTCCTTACGTCCTTTCCGCTGTTTAAACTCCATGTAAGCCCGGCCTCCAAAAACGCTGAGTATGAGTCCTGCGCCCATGGAGATGGCTATCCAGGCCGCGAAACTTAGGTAGGGGTCTGGAAACAAATAGAGAAGATGAACAAGTGAAAAGGAAAGGCAGTAGTCAAAGTCTCATCAACACTTAGACAGCGAGCAGTCTCTCTTTTCTTCGAAAATCTGTGGGAAAGAACGCAAAACAAGCATGCGTGCGAGCGTGACTGTGTCGTGTGAGCCGGCGTGACGTGGGAGCGGCGATGCCGCGAGCCGCTAGTATAATATCCTCACTGCATATTCATTACCCCATCGCAAAAGATTAAGTTATGGGAAGAGTTCGCGACTGCTGAGGCAATAGGCATGCAACGAGGATAAACGTAGAGTGCTGTCAACCGCCACCAGGGGTGGTGGGCGGGTCGCGAAAGTTGGCCGTCGTCCCGGAGTACGGTTAAAATGACCACTTTTCAGGCGGGGCGACAAAATATATACTCTAAGACCGCAAAGCATCAACACCGCAATAAGCATGCTCGGGAACGGGGGAATTCGAACGCATGATGAAAACTTCCGCCATGAGCTAATTAATTATGCAGTGAGAATAGTAGCGTGAGCGTTCGCTCGTCTCCTAATGCCCACGCTACTAGCGGCTAGCGGCATCGCCGCTCTTACGTCACGCTCACAGTCACGCTCGCGCGCATACTTGTTTTGCGTTCTTTCCAAGGAATTTCGAGGAAAAGAGAGACTGCTCGCAGTCTAATCCACACTATGCCGGAGGAATTTGAAAACGTATCAAATGTTTTCCGCCCACCGATTTGGATTTTTGTTTCGGTAAAACCGGGACGGGGAAACATCAAAATTATCATAACCTCATTGTTTTCGAGAAGCTCCGTTTTCAAAATGTTTTCTGTGCAGAATAAAACGCAAAGCTGGCGTTTTCAAATCATTCCGGTTTAAAGAGCGTTTTCGGCTAAGAGCTCCGTTGTTGTAACGGATTAGTGTCAACGGAAGGACTGACCGGAGAAATAAAGCTACCGTTAGCCCTTACCTCGGCTTTTTTCACAAATAAATGGTAACGCAATGTCGCAGCTCAAGTCAAACCAAGTCACGACACCATTCCAGATGTTGATTTGCACACAGTCCTCTCCATCACACCTCTGAGGTGTGAATTGATCATAATGCTTATCATTCGGTTCTTCTTTGTCCCAGTTAAGGTATGAAGGCTTGTTGTCAAATTGCCCCTGACCAATATCATTCCACACATATATACCTGCGTAAATAAAAAAAACAAAGTCCTTTCACGGTGAAACAGTAATAACAATTAAAGGGATAGTGCTTGTTAAATATTTTATTTCTGTGCAACTTCACCTCCAGTGGGGAGTAGGGAAGGTTGACACATAGAGAGGAAACTTGACTCTGTTTCCTGTACACGAAATATCTAAAGAACGCACAAAAAGTCAACTAAAAAGCAATGTTTCTTTGTGGCTTGGCCGCACATTATTGCCCGTGGGGATTGCCATCGGAAAGTGTAGTATTGCAGTAGGATGTCTGTGGATCTTTGTGTGTAGTTGGCATGACAACCGAGTGTGAACACGACGGAAAGAGATGTCCAGTTACAAAAGGTTTAGAATTGAATCTTCCAGGTTCGCTGCGCCAAAACTAAGTGTGTGCTTAGGACAACTGTCCACACTTACATATGAGAATGCCGCATTTGTGTCTGACTAGGACAGGCGTGCGTTACTGTCCGACCACGTATACATTGACAAAAGATTACGAATTCAGTGAGTCTCTCTTAATCAGAATCCCCACTCTCCCCACACCTGTGGTCTCGTCCCGAAGGAGTTCAGTTTTAGGGACGGGCCATTTTTTTCGAGATGCGGGTTGGGCAATTTCGGGAAAAAAAAATTCACAGCACAAACTGCTGAAAATAAAATTATGCATAGGAATAAAAAAAACGACCAAGTGCTTTCTACTATCCGAGTCCTACTTTTGATGTTAAAACAATTCTTGAACAAGCTATTATCTACCAAAAAACTACCATGCACAACCTAAGAGTGAGAAAAAAATGTTCATGCGTTAGAAAACTGCTCAATCCCAACCCCCTGCCGCTTCAAAAAATGATCCGTCCCTCATAAGTACTTGAACAGAAGATGACGTACCAGCCTCCACGCGGTCGTTGAGGCCAATCCATATGTTAGTCTTGATCAACCCTCCGACCAAATTGTTTTTCGATGCACTGAATATTGTCACAAGAGTGGCATTCTTCTCTATGCAGGTTTTTCGTGCCCAGTCCCAAGTCACAGCCTCACGCACATACAGGTAACAATTATCGTCCACACATGTCCAACCAGGGAGATCTGGGAAAGAGAAACATGAAGTCAGTAGAAATTAATCGCATACTGCGAAAGCGAATTTTCAAGTACCATAAGGTCAGGAGGTTCCTTTTAGCCTAGTCTCCTTCGCAATCCTTTTTGGGATGTAACGCAACGCTCCCTCTTTGAGGGAGAGGGTAGGATGACACCAAAAAAGACTGCAAAGGAGACTACCGCTGGCTTAATGGTTAACGCATTGCACTTCAGATTGAGAGGTGGACTGGCATCCAATCTAAGGAGGAGAGGAGGAGAAGTAAGAGTCCCAGTCGCTCTAGTTGCCAAGGAAACCTGGTTAGTACGCTTTTTAACAATTAGATTATGAGCTCGAAATTTCTATCGCGTGATAGTTGACGAAAGTGCAGCCCGAGTCAGCTATCACACATAGAAGTCGATAGCGAATAATCAAATTGTCTAAGTTTAATTCTAATAGTCGCTGAAAAATTAAAACTTGATCTAAATCCTCTCCACAGACACTTCGAAAATGCAAAGAAGCAACCGCCATTTTGGTAACAACCGCTCTCTGCAACAGAATAGATAGGGAGTAGCATAGCCAATTACAGAGCGGCATTCGTGATAGAACGCTAGTAGAAGCCTGCATACGAGCCAGGTGACCCATCAGACCGGCGCTTAAGTTAGTTTCACTGTAGCGTGAAGCAACTAGCAGAATTCCTCATTCCCCCCTGAATGAGATGCTACTCCAGTTTAGGATTTTCCCTAGCATTAAATTCGCCGGTGCCCATTTATACACCCGGCTGAAGAGAGACACTGTGAAAGTAAAGTGTCTTGTTCAAAAACACAGCACAGTGTTCACGCCCAGGGCTCGAAGCCACCCGCCCGATCGGCCGGGAGCCGAGCGCACTAATCTTTTAAAAGGCCATCCCGCCTCCCACTCTACTCTGACGTAATGTTGACCTTTCCTTTTATTTTCAATCTTCAGTCCTCACCTTCAGCAAACGTTCTCTCACACACGTAGCTTCTATGCGCTTTACACACCACATCGTTCCACTTCTTGTTCACAGAGTTCATCTCCACGCAGTTCTCGACGTTGCATTGCCCGTTAAAATTGTTTGGTTCGGGATTTTTTCCATCACCTTTGTCCCAAGCAAAATATGCCGGTTGATCGAATTTGTTGTAGTTCCAAAGAAATCTCGATTCTTTGCTTCTGTCGTTTAATCCTATCCAACCTCCACTCCCTGTCATTAGAAGATGACCAACAAAACTGCAAATAAATCAATGATACAAGGTTAGAAAGCATGCCGACACATTCTGGGGAGACCAGCCTTGTTTAGAATCCCAAATGGATCAGTTGACAGCTTTTCAAAATAGCCTGCTTTGTTAAGAAAATTCAAAAAGTCAAGATGCCATCCAGGGAAGCCTCAGAATCTCAGAAATGGCTACCTCTGGCAAGAAGACGCTTTGGTCATCGGTGTGCCGCTGTGCAAAGGAGACATCCCTCAAGATCTTGAGAGTTTTAGGTCTACATTAAGTAATTCAAATGGCTACGACATCAGCAATGGTAACTTAGTAGGTTGCCCGAGCTTAAAACTCAATGGGGAAAGAGGGTGATGCACTACAGATGTACCGGTGACTAGCCGACGTTTCCAGATTCCCTAAAACAAGGTCTCGAAGAATAAACAGACGAGGTGTATTTTCTCTTTCCCCTGGATGGAAAACATTTTGAAAACCGAACTTTTTCTAAAACGATTAGGTTATGATGATCCTGGAATTTCCCAGCCTAAGTTTTTCTCAAACTCAAATCCAAAGTGACCGACAATTGTCGCATGTTTATTTCTCCGGCTTCAATATAGAATGGAGTGAAAGCATTCGCTGAGCTTTTAGAGTGAAACTGAACGCGATTTTCAAATTCTTCCGGCTTAGTCTGGAGGGGGCGTTAGGTGCGTAATCCATAAAAAAATGAACGCTTCGCACCTGAACCATCTACCCCACAGTGTCTCAAGATTGATTTGATTTGCTATATAAATGCAAAGACAGTTATGAACATATGAACAAATTACACACAGGATATAAAGTTCATGTTTGATAATTTCCCAACCAATGCTGTAACAGGTCTATGGAGTATACGAACTCAATAAAGGAGAATTTAACACCCAATCGCAAGTACTTAGAGAACAAACAAATAGAAATTCCTTTCATTGACAGAAAAAAATAAACAGAAACCTTTTGAATAATATATTTACTTTCAGTTGATGAAAGTATATATAAGAATTCGATAGTATTCCGCTTAATTGCAATAGCAATTTCATCGTGCAAGTAATTTATCAATCGATCAGAAACTAGATTCTCGATAAGCAACTGCAGGATAGTCGAGCTTCATAATTAATAATTTGATGACGTCGCTTTCATTAATTACGCGAGGTTAACATATTAGTGATTTTTGACGTCGTATAATTATATTGCTAATCTCGTGCGCCGCAATGGAGGTGTGTCGAATTATGCTCTATGCTATTTGCAGCTTAATGTCAGCCGCAATTTTGTATCAGATAGAGGAATGTTCTCTTGGCATGGAAGAATACCCGTGGTGTAAGTGAGAATTTGTTTTTTTTTTGTTTTTTTTGGCCTTTTGACTCGGATGCAATACTCGTAAAAGTTACGGATCTTTCCAAAGAAAAACAGATTTGGCTAAGTAAAAATATGTTTTCTTCTTCAAAATAAGATTTAAGCTTCAGGAGGTGAGAAAATTACAACGAACTAAGACTTGACAACAAAAAACGTTTACAAGGCAAGCAGCGCGCGGAAAATGCAGTCCACGCGTACTTTTCTCGCCCGTCGACAATCCGTTTTAATCTCCCACAGTCTTAACCATCCGCTTCCCTTTTAAACATTTCTGTTATTAGTTTGATCTCTTCCTGCAACCTCAAAACATAATTCTTCGTTATTTTTAACGAATTCACGGAAATGTTCTACGAAACAAAACTGTCATCGATTACGCGAGTACTGAATATTTGTCTCTGTTACTTCGCCTCAAAAACTATTCAAAATAGAAATTTCACGATTAAGCATACATTCCAGATAGTAAAACCAATAAGGAACCTTCCAAGAAAATTTGTCACAACATCTGACTTTTGTTTAATGGTTTTAATCTCAAGAGGTTTCGCGCGCGAAAAAAGTGCGCGAAACCGCAATTTACGGTAAATCTGCCAAAAGGCTGGAGTAGGGGTCCCCATAACAACGTTTTCCTTATATCTGCAAGATAAATTCAGATTGGGAAAAACTCACTGAACATTTTAAAACGTTTCCCGCAAAATAATAATAATCCATTTGTTTGTTAGGTTTGTCTAGTTTTGTGACGTATTTATAATTTCTAATTTGATGGCTCGGGTCGTGCTACTTAATGCATTTGACGTCACAATTTAATAGCTTTAAAATTTCTAATTGCATGCGCTGCAACGCGCGCGCCGGAAAGAACGCAAAATGATTATACAAAGGCCCTAAATTCTTTCAATTGATTATCAGCTGACGTGGTAAGAAACGGCGAAATGGAGAGGGCCTTGCAAACGCAGAACAGTCGTTCGCTTTGATTCTCTGGGACTGATACTAGCTCGTTGGCAGTTTTTTAGTTGAACAAGGTGTAATAATACACGCCAGCCTGAATAAAACACTACTGCTTGAAACGCAAAACAACTCCACTCGAAGGGCGACGAGATTAAAATGTCTCAATAACAATCGGTAATAACAAGTGATCGGAATCACTCTAGCTGACCAATCGATTGCACGCGCCCATTTATCCTGATATGGGGCGCTTTTAGTTGGTCGAAAAATTCTGGTTTGAATTTCCGGATATTGCTAGTGTTGAATGGAAGGGCATTTTAAGAAATTACTACTTGAAGGGTGTGGTTTTCCGTCAGCTATTTCCCAAGGTCTGTGGCATAAGCGCTAGCATATCGATTCGTGGGCTTCGAACGCTGTCAACAATTATAAGGACTGGGACTGCAGAAATAAAGCGACTGTTGAGAACTGTACGCAAGGGTCTAATCTGTCATTTTAATTTGTTAATATGAGAGTAAGGTTTTGTTTAATATAGCTCTCATTTTTTTCGCAGTTCTCGCCTCGGTGCTAAAAGCATTGAATGTTTTCGTGCTTGTGCTATTGATGAACACTCGTTCCGTCGATCGCTGGATGGGTAACAGGTCAGTAGATAATTTTATAACGATAACACTTAACACTTTATTTTTAAAGATAATTACGTTAGAAATTTACATGTAATAACAGCATGCCCCCGCAGGCAGTCTAGCCTAATCTAGGCGGGCCACACCTACATTTATATTACAACAGTGATATTGACCCTGAGGCATTGATTTCATTTTGAAAAAATAGTGAAAGCAAAATACACCTTAAAGCACAGTTTCCATCTCATTTCTCGCACCTCGCCGAGTTTGTGTAACTCGAAACATGGAAAACATTCTACAACGTATTTACTTTCATTTCTTTTCTACAGCACCACGCCAACTGTAACGAAGCCAGTTACTTCCGACGACCAAGGCCGCAGGCAACCACAACGGCGGTCTATCATAAGTATGGCACGTGAAAATATGCACGTACTTGGGCTAACCTTATTTGCAGGGGCTTTGAATACATATCATTACTATAGAGGCGCAGCTTCCAGAAACAGCCCTTCTAGACAAATGCTCTGGCCTTGTTTCAATGGAAGAGAAAATATCTCTAGTCTTCTCGCCAATCTCCGAGAAATTACAAACAGAGCTGTGAGAGGGTCCGTCCTCCTTTACAGCCAGGAGATCTGCGCCATATTTGGACAGGGCATAGCTTTGATAAGAACATCAAGTCGAGCAGTCTTTGTTATTGATCTCGTCATCATGCTCCGGGAGAGGTACAGTGAGGAAGGTCTCACCAGGCCCGGACAGGACCTATCTTCGGTCATATTCAATGGAAGAGTAAATATAATTGGTTTTGTCATCAATCTCCGAAAGAATCTTCACAGAGCTTCGACAGCAGCCGTCCTCCTACACTACAAGGAAGGCTACGCCATACCTGCACAAAACGTGCCTTCCGGCATATCATTCAATCGAAGGACTGATGCCTTTGGAACTCTCGGTGTGCTCCGAGAGATTGCGAACATGGCTTCGATGCGGCCCACTCTCCAATACAACGAGCAAATCTACGCCATGCTTGGACAAGACGTAGCTTCAATTTCATCATTTGAAAGAAGATTTAATATCGCTGATCGCTTAGGTGTACTTCGAGAGATTGCGAACGAGGGTTCCAGAGTCTACGCTCTCTTTCATAGCCAGAAAAGCTATTCCATTCCTGGTGATGATGTACTTGGATCATGGCCAGCGCCTCTTGTAACGCGCAAGTGCTACTTCGAGAGCTTATCTTCAAATAGCAGCCATTCGTTGGACATCGCTGTGCAAGAGACGCTCTACCAGAGTAACCTTGAGAAGAAGACTTCTGAAAGCAAGATGGCCTTGATAGAGAAAGGTCCTATAAATCCTCTTGATATTCAAAATGAAGACAACTTTAAAAAGGTTGCACCGTTCGAAGAAGGCTTGGCAGGCAACCGTGGTGGAACGGAAACAATCGTTGTTAAACGGAGTTCAAGTGTCCCACTAGAATTCGATAATGCTGCTTCTGTGTGTTGTTGTATAGAGCACGAGCAGGTAGCCATAAAAAACGTCTACGAATATGGCCAGTCAAAGAACAATAAGCCAGAATATGGGACTGGCCAAGCGAATGGCGACGAAAATTGTGATTTGAAGGGTCATGTGAAAACTGTTGCCAACGAGTACCTCGTCTCTCAGTCAGAGGATGAAGATTACTCTTGGCTGTGTGACAGAGAAGCACACAACAATTCTAAGTGCGACAGCGAATCTGACCATGACGGGATGTACGGCAGCGATTCAGAAATTGACTCTATGTACCAGAGTGATCATGAATCAGACCTGGAACAGGCTGAAGAGGACTACTTTATGGAACTGCTGCAAGGAGATGGACAAGATCATCCAGTCAACCAACCTCATTATGATCTAATGCCGCACTGGTTACCTGGTTACATCTTGTATGCGCATGCTGCGATGAATCCACAAGCTGACCAGCCCGATCCAGGGCCACCAGAAGAAGCTCCCGAGGGAGCTAATCCTCACCATCCGCCACTTCATGATGCACACGAACAACCAGTGGCAGTGAATGGAGATGATGAGGCCCAAAATGAGCTGCCAGTCAACGGGGCTGCCATGAATGCAAATGGCGAAGACCATGACGAGGGTCCACCCAACGGGCCAGAAATGCCCGCCATGGCACAGCCAGTGCTTCCACAGGGAGGACAGCATCCTCAACAAGGGAACCAGCCTCAGCAGCAGGCCCAAGCCACAGGGCCGCTCAAAAGACTGAGGGCTGCAGCTCGATACGTGAGGCGAAAACTGACTAGGCATCGCAGCCCAGTTCCAATGTACGTACCAGGAGCGCCGAGGGAGGAGCGAACGCCGGTTGGTCTTGAGGAGGCTCCTGCACATATTGGTGTACCCATGATGCCGCATGAAGGTGGCGATGATATTGACGAAGAAGCACAACCGAGAGGGTTGTTTGCTTGCTTCGCCTCCGTGTTTCGACGCCACGGAAACCCGGTACAGGAATACCCCTTGCAAGCGGAGCAAGTGCAGGAATTTGAAGAACAAATACCGTTGGTTGAGCCGGAAATGGACTTTTTAGAGGAGGATATGCCAGTCATCGAGGAGCCAGTGGAAGGCGCAGAGCCACAAATCGAAGCCATAGCGCTTGCAGTGGAAGCGTTCTAAAATGCTTCTGAATTGTGAAACAAACGTATTTTTGTATATACTGTATATATTTAAGTTTGCATGCATATAAAAAGACGCGAAAAGATAAAAAGAAAACTAAATAGAGGCCATTAGGCTTCCGTTGCACACTGTGTAGAAGGCAGTAAGGACTGGCAGAACGTATAGATTATAAGAACAGTTTTTGAAGGCATGGCAACAGACGGAAAACAACTGCGAAAAAAAAAACGATGTATAAATAGACAAATGGCCAAATGGAGGCGTTTAGATCCCTCGGCTTTCAGTGGAAAGAAGATCTTAGATTTCAACGGAGGGTGAAAGCTAAAACCTCTACAAACAGCGCCTGTTCCTTGGCTTCCATGACATGCTCCCTTGCAGTTTCACAGCTGTTTCAAAGTCTGTAAAATTGCCCATGAACATGTTACTGAAAGCCAAGGAACAGATGGAAACGACTGAGAGTGACAGATCAAGGCGCTTTGCGCTTCCAATGGGATGAAGGCTGTTAAGCTGCAAGTGAATCTAACCAGCCAGCGAAACAGTCAAGGCGCTTTGCGCTTCCATTCGAAGCAATTTTCGACTGGAGGCTAATGAAGAAGACAGTTAAGGAACAAATTTAAACTAACATGTACACATGTCGACAGTGCAAAACAGTCAAGGCGCTTTGCGCTTCCAGCCGAAACATTTTCGGCTGGAGGCTAATGAAGAAGGCAGTTAAGGAACAAATTTAAATAACATGTCTACGTGTTGAAAGATAGCAGAACAGTCTAGGCGCTTTGCGCTTCCAGTCGAAGCATTTTTTGACTGGAGGCTTATGAAGGTAGTTGAGGAACAAATTTAAACAAACATATACACATGTTGAAAGCAGCAGAACAGTCAAGGCGCTTTGCGCTTCCAGTCGAAGCATTTTTTCGACTGGAGGCTTATGAAGAAGGTAGTTAAGGAACAAATTTAAACGAACATGTACACATGCTAGCAGAACAGTCAAGGCCCTTGGACTGGGGGCTTAATGGGAAAGCAGTCATGCTCCTTTATTTTCGCTAGCTTGTTACTATACAAAATTTCACTAATTCAAGTGAAAAGCTAGTGAAAACAAAGGAGGTATGGAGACGACTGCGAGGAACAATTTAGGGCGCTTGGCATGCACAAAACGCCTTCATCTGTTCCTCGCAGTCGCTACTCCACTGAATATAGCTGGAAATCTGTTCCTCGCAATCGTTTCTCCACTGAAAGCTGAGGGCTAACAACATGTGCGTGAGTGAGCGGCAAGATCTAATGGAGGAAATAAGGTCGAATGAAGAAAGTTACTGCCAAAGAAAAAAGCGATTTGGGATACATTTTTGTAAATATCATTTTCTTTCTTGCATGCATAATAAAATTCATGAAATGAGAAAAAAATCGGGTCATCTCTATTTTACAAGGTTCTATGCACAGACAGTGAAAGTTAGGACCACGTTGTTCAGTATTACAAACAGTACTACATAAAATTACCGTTCAGTAGCTTTCGTTTGATTGGTCACACCACTAAATGGGATTTTATTTAGAGATTAAAAACTTAAAACCACCTCGTACAGCATAATAAAAAGTACCACGTGAAATTTTGCTTGATAGCTTCCACACTAGAATTTAAACTGATGCTTACTAGTCCTTTGTTCATTAATGTGAATGTTAGTGTATTCTTACTCATTTTCCTCGCTGCTGTGAATTGTAGCAAGCTTGGCTCCAAACTGTCCCTGGCAGTAGTAGTAAGCGCTGAGCCATGTCCTCGGTTGAGAAAAGTAATGGTAGCACTTGTCATCAAAATGATGCCAACCTTCCAGACACATGGCTGTGAAGCGAGAAAAAAAAAGTGTTGTGTCCATTCAGCTCTATTACTGCTGCTTAGAGAAGGCCAACCAAACACTTCCATTATATAAGGGGGCGCAGTCATAGTCTACCAGCGGCCGGTTTTTTCTCTAAGGGTCGCTAGGACGAGCGTTAAGTCATCGCGAACGCAAAAGGGTGGTATGGCGTTGGACGTGTAGAGAAGAAGGCGAGACAAGGGTGGTATGGCCGAGTGGGAAAGAAGGCGCCCATGTCTCGTCCCATTCCCCTTTAGCCAAAAAGTCTCGCCTCATAACCCCTACTGAATTTCGAGAGAAAACAGACTGCCAGCAGTGTAGCGCAGTCACGGCATTTTTATTTATTTTGCAAACCAGGGAGTAAAACCCAGACTGCAGATTGCAGATAGTTGACCTGAATCGTATTACCGAATATTCCGCCAGCTAAACCTTGGGAATATCCGAGAACATTCCCCGATTTTCAAAACTGTGGGCGTTGTGAAAAAGATTTGAAGGATAATACACACGATAGCCTCTATTTGGCGCGAAAATATGCTCGGATATTTGTTCTTGGACATTATCTGTTCCTCGAAGCTCACAGTTTTCCTCGAACGCTATCGGAAAACTGTTCACCTCTTGAAACAGATACCATCCGTGGACAAATATCCTAGCATATTTCCCCGCCAAATGGACGCTATTGTTTGTATGTACTTAAGGTCTGTAGTCTGCATCTTAACCCTGGTCTTCAGTCTGCATTTTATCTCCGGTCTGCAGTCACTAATCTGGGCTTTACACTGCACTGGTCAACCGAATGCGAAACTGCTCATCCATTTACCTTTACAAGCCGTCTCACAGCCGTTGAAGTCGATCTCTTTTTCATGAACATCACAGCCTGTGGCAAAACCAGACACAATAAATAAAGATTATCGCGAATACACCAACGAGTACTCTAACAAAAACACAGCTACCTCTGCAATAAACTTGTCTCAAAGCCGATCGGTTTGATTTTCTGAAACGAAGAGTTTTTTACGCGATTTCTAAAAGAGCGGTTTAGAATATACGCAAGAGCAAGGAAAGTGTGCCAAGGGAGAGAAATAGCAAAATGACTGGGGATCAATCATTTTCACATGACTGTGCTTATTTATAATTTTCAAGCCTGGAGACATAAATTATGCGGTTGGTTTTGTATCTATCACTTTGTTAGCCAGTAACTAAGAAAGGAAAGCCCAAACAAGGTGCCATTTGTGCAATTTAATAAAACATCAGACAAACAAAACATGGCTGAACCCCAAAACAGTACAAACCATCAGCTGAGTTTACGGTTAAATTAAGTGCAGTAGTTTGTGCTTTCTGGTTAGCATTTGCTATTTTGCCTTGAGTTCGTCGAGATAGCTTAGACTAGCTGGCGTAGCAAAATATTAGCCCGGCGAGTGAGATAAGAACGAGGCAAAACGCAAGAAGGGATCATAGCAAAAAAATAAACTTCTATGTACAGACTAAGCATAAGCTTTTGTAAGGTTTACAGGGATGTTCCGATGTGTCCTCCTGCCCCCAGCCCCCCACCTGGATTTGGTACATCCACCCATGTTTTGCTGCGGCTAAAAAGATCGAGTGGCTCTGGGCACCAATATTTCAGAACGAAAAAACGTACTGCGCAGCTTTCTGCGTATCCTAGCCCTGCTTGCGGGCTCAGGTAATAAAAATGCAGACTGCAATGTTGCTGAAATGGTGAAAAGAGTGAAGGACTGATAATGCGGTTCACGATGATGTAGTTCGGCTGATTTATACTTGGGCAAGCCTGCTTTTTTTTTCGGCATTTCACTATTAAGAAAATAAGGTTCACCCTGCCTACTGAGAGGTTCTCTTGCTTATATATTCAGTGGTTTGCTTATAAATGCAATATCATGATGAAGAGTGTTTGTGTCTTGTGTCTCGCGGGGGAAATAACATGTTCGGAAACCTTCTTAATGTTAATTTTGTCCGAAAAAAGATTGATACTCCAAGAGAACATTACACCAGCTTTCCATTAGTAACGAGAAAATGTTACTACTTACTGGGAAAATTGACAAAGCATATTTAGTTCGTAACTTTTTTTCTTTACCGGAACGACGAAATTCCCGCCATTTTTTCAAACTAGAAGCCTGGCGCACAGTCAAACTCGCACATGCGTATTACGTTTCTCGGATTTGAAATACCTACCTCGAACAATAAGCCAGTGCCTAGTAATTTCCAGACCCCCAGCGGTGTGTATCATGGCGGAATACAACGCCGTATCGGACTCCTCCAGTCGGCGTATTTCAACTGTTTTGCTACGATCACCTGAGATAAGGATGCGACCGCGGGAAGCCATAGTATTTGTTTCTCGTTTTTTCCAAACGAAAGTGTCATTGGTCTGGTAATAATGTTCCCCCTCGAATGTAACACATTCTCCCCTCTTTTTCTTGACTAGTCTCTTATTGATTGAGATCACTTCAACGGCTGCTAGGGCTGTGAAGAAAAACACAACAAAATCAGGTACATGAGCCCCCTCAGGTACAAAGTTCCCTAGGGGGAGTCTCCGCCCCGAGGTCCAAGCCGGCAAGGCAAGCAAAAAAACCGGAGCCCTCTCGTATACCAAAAACGGTAAAAAAACGAACGATAAAATCCTCACCCTTTCATATACTTTAACTTGTGAAATCCCTACCTTTTATATTCCTGAACCCTGAAAAAGATACTCATTTCGGCCGGAGCCTCCGAATATGAGCAGTTCTTGTGAAATAGGCTTGAAGTCACACTCTGCTTGTGTCATTGCTGGACTACGTGTTTCTCTACGCAGGCAAGGCGCATCGGTATAAATCAGCGGAATTGCGAGTTTTTCTCACGGCGTCTCGTGTCGAAGTAAACGTTGAAATATATGGCCAGTCTGCATTTGCATTTACAGCTTGAAATGGCTCTCTTTCCGCAAATCTCAAGTACAGTAACGACATGGAAATGATGTGGCTTTATTTCATGGTTTCAAGGGCAGAAAACCTTTCTTTAACCTGATCATGTAACAACAGTATCAATAAGCCCTATCAGTATGAAGCATTTTCCGCCATTTTTGGCCCGGGGAAGGGTACTCCCTTATATACCTTAGTAGGGCACGTGCCGCTGCATAGGGCCTGGTTTTCAGGCAGCTTAGTTTAAGATAGGGAATAGAAACCAGTTTTCGTCTCAATTAGTATATAATTCACTGGAAAAGTAGCCAGCGAATAAAAAATTAGTCTTCACTTTAACAGGGTTGTTTACCATGGGTTCTATAATAGTCAGTTTGTAAGACGACAAAGTGACTTTGTAACATATTGGTTTAATTAAGCTGGACTACGATAATCATCATTGAAAATAGCTTGACCGGAGTAGGGTAGGGTAGGGGTTATTGTTGTCTAATCTACATAGGGTTACAAAATCACCCTGATCATGGTCTAGTGAGGGTAAGGATTTCAGTGTTCCAGCTGTACACCCTTAGGTAAAGATCGTAGAGTACCCCCCACGGGTTTTAAAGTCAGGAAGTCAAACCTCTGAGTCGAAAGACAAACATTTCGCCGGGGAAAAACGGTTTGAAGATGACACGAATAAGGCACGGCAAGTAAGAGATTTGAGTTGGTCTGTCAACGTATCAGTTTAGAATATAATTGTCGCTTTTTTGACACTATCATGGTGATGAAAAAGCAAATCCCTGCTAGAAAAGCCTGTGATTTTGGCTGACGTGGAAACAAACAGCGAAAATAAAATCATGGGCTATTTTGGCGGGGTCCGGTAACGGTACTCCTCAAAACCCACACCTCCATGGTAGTTTTACCCGGTCTTTAAGCTTAGAAAACAATGATGCAAGGCTGATATTACGTAGAAAGCTTTCTACGTAGTATCAGCCTTGAATCATTGTTTTCTAGTCTTTCTATTTTTGACTGATCAGATCTTTTAATTTACAGATCCTACGTAAACCAGCAGCATTTTCGTTTGAGGTCCTTTGCGTCGTTATGTTTAAGCTTAGATTCTCTTCCATCTTCCCAGATAGAACTTTCTCTTCCGATCCACTTTGCCAATTTTTCTATCATGGGGGATCCAGGATATTTCTTAGGAGGGGGTGCACCACTAAGGAATGACCTAACTGAGGTTTTTTGCAGAATACCAGCTATATCCGAAAGCCGCATGTCATCTCAGAGGGAGGGGGGCTGCGCACCCCTACACCCTCCCCCTAAAGGCGTTCGGACCAAAGTGTGTGTTAACTAGCGAGACAGAGCCTGAGACAGATTTTAGAGCCGAGAGCAGGAATTTTACGTCAAAACAAACCAAGCATTGTCACAGGAAACCCAGGCATGTAGATAAAGAGCTGGTTTGAAATTACCAACTGATTACTCTTAGACAAATACAGAAATGAGGTTACCTAGAACTGAAACTAGTCGATGTTAGAGAATCGAAACTAGTCGATATTATTTTTAAAGTTCTAATGTGTCTCAACGTGAATTTATTGATTTGAGGTCCCACGATTAACAGGAGAAACGGTGGAATCAAAGCTGCTACTACTACGACTTAAAGGCACTTTACTCTCACAGTGCCTCTCTCCATCCAGGTGTATAAATGGCTACCAGCGAAATTAATGCTGGGGGTATCTCAATCAGGCGGGAGAAGAAATACTCACAGTCGCTTCATGCTACAAAAACCGGGATAACTTAAAGCTCCAGCCTGATGGGCCACTTGACTCTTAATATCCAGACTTCATGGCGTGAGCTAAATATTATTTGGGACTAAGAATTCACAGTATGAAATCCCATACTTATTTTTGGCGTTTATTGTCCTTGGGTTTCCCACGGCAATATACTTTCAAAATCTGGCTGGACTATCAAAAAAAAAATTACAAATTATTCTGAGAGTCAGTTGTTTGGCCGGATGACGAAATCAGAAATGATTCATAATCTAACCGACTTCGATCCAATCTTGTCGCTGAAGAGAGTATAAACAGCATATTTTTGGATCAAACTTCTCCGTGTTCTTACCTTCAATGATCCAGGTAACTTGTATTAGCATGAGCAATAAAATACACTTCATTCTTGAAACTTCTCGATTCTTGAACTTCGCTTGCGGCTGATCAAATAATTTCTCCAAACTCGGCTCCCTAGGCCCTATCTGTTACAGTACAGTCAATTCAAGAAATAGTTTGCTACGATTGTGATTTCATTCTGTAGATGAGGAACAAAAAGACTTAATCGTACGATAACAGAAGCGCAGATCACTTGGGATTTCAATGCTTTGATGTTAGCAACTCGGGAATTCCGAAGAATATTGCGTTATTCTACGTCAATGGGTCGGACAACGGGGCTAATGTTTACACTGTGATTACTGGATAACTTATTTGCAGTTAATAACCGAATTAATCACTTATTAGCTATGGAGTATTTAGAAAGGTACTTCCATGGGGTCATTGTTGCGGAGACAATTCAACACATGTAATTCTAACCTGCAATCAGGCGTTCTTTTTTCCTGCGAACGGGGAAAAAGAAGGACAAGAACGTCTGATCGCAGGTTAACGACACACAAAGAGCCACTTCGGTCAAGTTTTTTGGCGTCAGCACATGATTATATGATGTGAATTTTCGTAAATCGTATACACTCTCTTTTTTAGCAATAAAGAATGAGACAGAAACTGCGGTGACAAACATACAATAAAACTTATGTTGGGAAACAAAATTCATTCAACGTGCGTTATATTGTCATGTTTGTCACTGCATTTTATGCGTTACGTTACTCGGATATTTCTTACTTTGATGGGAGGGTGTATAATTTTTAATTTCATTTGTTCAATCGATGATTGGTTCTGCGTGACTCTTGTTTGACTTTTCGTTTATAAACTATTTTTCTTTAGCATTCCTTAGCATTTGATTTTTTTCTTTTTACAAGTCTAGCGTTAATGAAACCTATAATGACAAAAAAACATTCATTCGAAACTGATAATTTTACTTTAAAAAAGTATTATTTACATCTAGAAACCTTGGCGAGAAGCTGAGTTTACAAGAACTGAAATACGAGCTTGACGTTTAAACAGTAAGTGAATATATTGATGTATTCATCCTTTGCACCAGGGGCATATCAATTCTTCAGAAAACAGTAGACTCACAATCGATCAGGTCATCCCGGTAACACTAAAAGCTCCAATTACGGCTGTTAAAATATTAAGTTTCCTTCCCTAGAGACGAGTTCTCGCCCATTAAATGAATGGGAAAGAATTTTCCTTCCTCTAATTTTCTCTGCCCAGGGCATGCTTCTTTTCCGGAACTTTCCACGGAAGATAACGAAGTTAGCCGACAATGTACCGACCGTACGCGGCTAAACTAAGCGAGGCTACAAAGCTCATACCGAACAGTGTTTTCAGGCTGATACAAAACACCCCCCATTGACTTTCAGGAGATGTTGATAGAAAACGGAAAAGATTTTCTTCCGATGTACAGTCCAAGGTAGGTTGAGTACATGAATTATTCTATCTAAGACATTTTATCTGTCCTAAATTAAAATAAAAGTGGTCATTCGAATCAATAATAAGCCAATGTAATCCTCCTATATTTTGATGTCTCATTTCCGTGTGTACAGGCCTTTGAAGCTTTCTGGAAAGGTCGCTAGATTCTCTTTGCTCCCAATGCCGTTTGTCTTGTTGTTATTTGTTTTCTGTCGGTATTTTGTGATTATTTCGGCCATTAACTCGAGAGTCTATCAAAACCTGGTTAATTTTACAATGTAAAGTCTGCACATATCGAAAATTGCCTTTATCTTAGCAATTATCGTAATATAAACTCTTGAATAAATAGAGTAAAATGGAAAGACTGACAAACATAATATCCTCACTACATAATATTCTCACTGCTAAACACACATATGATATCAGAATTTTATTATGATCTTGATCAACAACTGCTGTGTTTTTTTGGTGGTATTCAATCAAAAAGATTGAATGGTTCAATACAAGCTGATATTGATGCCCATGCCCAGTCGATAGCTAGAGTTGTCACACAAAACAACAACCTCTAAATCGCATCAGTTGGCATCTTTCAATTTCGTTTGTAAAGCTAGCAGTCTGAGCGAAAAAAAGTGTTATTTTCCACATCAGTCAGTCAAAATGTAATAGCCAGTTAACTGAGTTAACTGACAATAAATCTGTTTTGCTTTATTTTTTAGTTGTGTATAATTTGTGTTATCGGAGGAAGCAGATATTTCCCTTCAGCTGAGGTCAATTCATAAACCATGTGTAAATAAAACAGGAATTAAATTGTATCTGGCTTATTTACCATGAAGCTGACCATACAACATTTTTGTGTTCTTGTTAACACGAAGATATAATATTTACTCCTGGATGAACAAGACCTTGGTTGAAAGTAGGTTTTTCCACTAGTCACCGTAAAACTTTGTTATTGAAATGGGCATTGGTACATCTTCTGTGGAGCAGAGTTCACCTGATTCAACATTAGTGCGTGTGCCACGATATACCTTGGAGGAGAAGAGAAAAAAGTTTTCCAAATTAAACACGCTTAAGAAGAAGCTTTCTAGGAGTAAAGGTGGATTTAAGAGCCATGATCATGGAAAAATGCTGCGGGAATTAACACAGACATGGACAACACAAGAAATCAATGCTTTAATTGAAGAGTATGAAGCAATGATGAATGTTAAGGAGCTGAAGAGTCAGACCAATGTTGTAAGACAGTCTGCTCCGAGTTTGAAGAAAGACCTTTTAAGGCTGTTTGAGGAGGGAATTTGTGCTGACACGACTCTTGTGTTTGAGAATACCCATTTCCACGTTCACAAGGCTATTCTTTCATCTAGATGTCCGTATTTTAAAGATCTCTTTTCACAACACTCTGAACCAGCCCCAGTTATTCACATGGAGTTCAAGACTGAAGGAATGACCACAGAAATTTTTTCAGCATTACTCTGTTACCTGTACACTGGTGACTTTTCTCCTAAAAGGTCTGGGCTAGAGTACATTGATGTTTTAATCAATCTAGGTGAGGAATTTGGTACACCAAATGTCTTAGAGCAGGATTTAAAACTGCTTTTTAACAATGGCGAATATGCAGATGTTGCATTTGTCTTTCCTGCGCAAGACTCTTCAGATGCGTTCACATCAGCAGATGGGAGCACCATTTCTGACCAGACTTACGAAATTTTTTGCCACAAAGCTATTCTTTGCGCTAGGTCACCGTACTTTAGATCGCTTTTTCTCAAGAAGGATGCAAATGTACCCGAAGGGAAGTCATCAACAAGTGTAACAAGACTTGTTTTAGATGAATCTGTTATGACCAGGCAGTACACACGCATTGTTTTACAGTGTATGTACACCGACTCTGTGGATTTGTCATCTGTTGTTAAATGGAGCTCAGAAGACAAGAGATATTATGCTTCTGGAACTCACAAATTGTTGACATCAGCAGAGATTGCCATGGAAGTATTTGAAGTAGCAAGCTTCATTGATTTGCCTGTACTGGTTCAAGGTGAGCTAAATATTATTTAAGAAATAGAAAACATGTTCTATCAAGTTATAGAAACATGAGTGGAAGTTTGGGAGAACAAAAACCCAGGAATACAAGCCGCAGGTAAGTGTTTCCACAACTTTTTCAAGTTCTCCCAAACATTCACGAGTGTTTCTATAATTTAATAGAAACAAGGAGAACATGTTTCCTATTCCTTTTAGAAAACACTGCGATGCGAAAAAGGAAAGCAACTTGTTAACTTTGATTATCAAAACATAAATTATCTTTGCTCGTGCCATCATTACATCAACAGCTTGTGCTAGTTCTGTGTCTCCATCAAGTTATAGAAACTCGACTTTTAACCAATCAGCACACTTAGGACTGTTCTTTAAACTTGTGGTAGAGGTTACTTGAAAAACAAAGAGGGCTGATGAGAAGGGCTTAAAGGATGCCAACACCATTGAAACATCTATCACTTAATTCACGCATACTTTTAGAAGCAAAGAAAATACACTGGCTGATTGGATAAAAATGTTTTCTATAACTAAATGAAACACAGAAGTAGCAGGAGCTGTTGATGCATGCAAAGATAATTTACATTTTGATAATCAAGGTTAACAAGTTGTTTTCCTTGTTTTTGTCGCAATGTTTTCTAAAAGAAATAGAAAAGTTAACGTAATCTGCATGTTTCTATCGAGTTATTGAAACACTGGTAAAAGTTTGGGAGAACTTGAAAATGCTGTGGTGAGGCTCGTGTTCCCACAACATTTCTCTTTCTCCCAAACTTCCACTTGTGTTTTTATAACTCAAACATTTTTTTTGTATCTTAAATATAGGATATTGTAGGCTGATCATTCAAAGATTTAAATTTTATTTTTGAGTGGTACAAACAATGTTTTATGAACTAGTTCTGCTAGTGAGTACTTTTTTGTACTTTTTTTAATTTTACCATGTTGACAAACTGATTAATATTATATGACTAAGAAGTTACTTAAAGTTACTAAGAAGTTACTTAAACTCAAACAGGGCTCGATGTTGCAACCTGTGGGGTCGCCAATGCGACTGGATTTAGTCCGCTGGCGACTAACTTTTCAATTCTGGTTGCCAGTCTGGCCACCACGATTTCATTTCCAGGCCTGGAAAGTCATGAAATTTAACTGATTGTTAGTCCTTGAAAGTCATGGAAAATTAAAGTTTTGTTTCATAGATTATTTACTGCAGATGACAAGGCAAGGACAATGTAAGATAGAGAGTAGTAATTACATGTAAGCAGCGTAAACGGCATGCATTTTGGTGAACATCAAAGTTTGTGTCTGTTGAACTGTTCAAGGTTAATAAATGCTCTAAAACATTCTAAGGTTTTGAATTTTTGAAACTGACAGCTAAACATAAGGTCTTGGAACACTTGAAAAGGTCATGGAAAAAGTCATGGAAAGTCATAGAATTTGAAGAGCTCAAAAGAGTATGAACCCTGCATGATGGAATGAATGAATGTTACCACCGTTTTCATTGATACGCGACTTTGGAAAACATTGATAGGTGCATTAAAACTATAACATTTTCTCCCTGCAATAAATATTTTTTTATAACTGGTCAATGAAAATAATGAAACAAAGCAATGTAAAATTATTATGGGTTCTCTTTTTATGTATGGTTTTTCATCTTTACTTTTCCCTTGCTTTGAAGAAATCTAGGCAAAGTGATCGAGATAAGAGAAGGCAGTGTTGACAGTACTGCGAAAATTTGAAGTAAAATTTTTTGGCCTGAAGTTTGAAGTTTTGGCGACCAAAAAACTTGTGCTGGCGACCAAATTTTAAAACTTAGGGGCCAGCTGGCCTCCAGGTTTTTTCCAAAGTCAAACCCTGTAATGAAAAATTATCAAGAATACCGGTAGGATGAATTTAATCAATAGTACAAGTGACGGCATCACCTGTCTTTCTCTTTTCCCCTCTCGTTGTTCAGAAACTCAACATTAATGCATAAACTTAAAAGGAACGTTTAAACCGAAGTAAGTGTAAATCTACCCCACTCATTGACTCTGTTTACTTGGTGACCTCTGTGGCTCAAAGTGGCAAATTTGATCGATTTGAAGAGGTTTTGCACACCATTGGCAATGTTACGCGGTCTCGGCAGCTTTGTAATGTTGTAATAAATCGTTTTCACTACTAGACATCAGTCTCTTCCTTCTCTTTCTCTTACTGTAGCAAAACATGCCGTTCAGCATAGTAGCCCCTCGTTTAATATGACATACAATTGAAGGTTTTACCATTTTACAATTAAAGGTCACTCAATTTAGATCATTCATTAATTGGAGACCGTTTTAACAGGGTCCACGAAATAGATAATGCTAAAAAGGGTTTGGCAAAATATATGTTAGATATGACTCTTCAGTGGAGTAAAATCCTATCCAGGGGGGATTAGAGATTCTTGTGGTTGCTTTACATGTATGCTGTGATAACCTGAGATAACACCAGTACAGTGGGCCACCATGCTTGAATGAAAACAGAATGCACTTTAATTATTACTGTTTTGATAACACTAATATTACTAACCAAGTCTAAAGTGCATATTGTAAGTTGTGGTCCAAGATTTTCCCCTTTCTTTCCTAAGCTCAAATCATAACAGCGATATATCAAAGGAGAAGATGCTGGGATTTGTTACTTCATTACAAAAACTGCAAAGATACTCATTATACCAGGCTACTTGTCTTTGACTAGTTCAGGACCTGCTTCAAATTTTAGAGGGTCATTCATGCAGCTTGCATAATTGACCAGTACAATTGAACCCTCTTAATGCAACCGCCTTTAGGCCATGGAAAATTGGTCGTTTTAACAGGGTGGATGAATTAAAGGGGTTCTTTAAATAAGAAAATGACTGACTGAGCTTTCCCTTGGGCCAGAATAAATTGGCCGTAAAAAGGAGGTGGCCGTATTAACAAGGTGATCTTAGGCAGGGTTCCACTGTACCTAAGAAGTATCATAATGAGCAAGAGTATGTTATAAGTTATAAGTGGCTGTCTTTTCAAATATTTTTGTACCAGGCTGTGAAGACATCATTCTAGAAGAGCTCTCTCCCTCTACCCTGCTGCCGACCCTGGAATGGAGCTCACTTCCTCATGGATCAGACTTGGTCTACAGACAGGCTATGCAGTTCTTACAGGATGAATTTGTCAACATCGCTCAGTCTGATGCTTTCTCCTTTATACCTAAAAAGTATTTGGCAGAAGCATTAAAATCTGATTTTTTGCAGGTATTTGATATTTAATCAATAACAGAGAACGAGGTTGAAATAATCTCCATAATAATATTACTGATGTCTCACCAATATCCACTTTGCCACCTTGTACTACTGCTTGTGATGTTGTTTCTTCACTGGTTACCTTTAGTTTTATATAATGAATTAAGTTTTGCTATTTTTTGCTTAATGGAGCCGAAACCAATTGTGGAATTGCACACATTTTAGGCATCCTACTGATGGACAGTTACAACCCGTAGATACCTTTTTAGCAACTACTACAATTTGCAGTCTGTTCACTTTGAATTGAATAGATTGTATAATTTCTGATGTCACCCAAAAATAAAAGTTCATATATTTCAAATTTCTATACTTAGCTACAGTTTTGTACATGTTATCAAAAACATTATTTTCAATGCAAATATATTTTCCAACAAATATTTTTTGACCTTCCACAATTGGTCTAAATGTGTCATGTGACTGAATATGTTCAACTGAAACTGGGGAGGAGAATAAACACAAAATACTCCATTTGACAAAAAATAATGCTCAGATATTTGTTCTTGGACATAATATGTTCCTCGAAGCACACAGATTTCCTCAAGCTGCAGACAAATATTTGATCTATTCTCAAGCCAGATGAAGACTCTTTTATTTTTTTCTTAGGCCTGTGAACATGATGTTTTGTTGTCGGTTATCAGATGGGGAGAAGCACAGGTTATTCGCAGAATGAATGAACAAGGTGTGTAATGTAAAAGGGTTTGAGATGCATGCTGTAAGAAATGGACACAGTTTTCTCACCTGACAACGTCAATTTATTGGCCAAGTGCAACATGAATTAGCGGGAACAAAATGGGAAAAAGGTTCTATAACTTACAGTACAGACCAAAATTAAGGTGTTTAGTGCTGGTACACCTCAGTGTCTTATGTGCATCAGGAGATTACAGCATTCACAGTGCTATGCTATTTCAGAAAATGATGTAATAAAGGTCAATAAATTATATTCCTTTCCAACCTCCGTAGTCTTAATTAATGCCCCTTTCGGTCTTTCCCCAACTCCATATTTTCAATATTTTTGTTCATAAGCGTATTGTATTTCATGTATTGCATTATATGGCTAGCTTCACGTGCAGGCAAGATGAACTGCTATCTTGTAGGCTCAGGATTACCAGCTGTGTCCTGCTTGAAAATAGCTTTACCTTGTAATAAATCCTTTAATAACCAAGCTTGTTCGGTCAAGATATATATCTTATTAACCAAGCGCAAGGGCCGTGCTGGGAGAATATCGGCCTGAGGTCTTGACAGTACAGACCGAGCGCAGGGAGGTCCGTACAAAAAAGACCAAGGGCCCATATTCTCCCAGTACGGTCCCTAGCAAGCTTGGTTAATAAGAGATTTATTACACGACTGCGTGAAGAAGCTTTGAAGGTTTTTCAAAAGGGTGGGATCATTCGGAACAATGCCCGGTCGAATACTTAAAGAATATTGAACCAGCAATAGAGCATTTCGATTGGTTGGTTTTTGTTATTGGCCCTCTGAGTGCCTGAGTCGTGTAATAAGGTTGGATATTGGCCTCTGTTTACAAACACACAAAAAAAGAACTTGGCCAATATCCAGCCACCTTGACCTCATGCTTGGCTAATAACCTATATGGATTAATCATATCCCACATTAAGTTGCTATTTATTACTTCACCATTCCATGTTTTAAACATCATGTCCGACTGTTTTTTCACCTCAGAACCAGTACAGGACAATAAGAAGAACACTAAACGGCGTGAAGTGGACAACAAACAGTTAAAGAAGGTACTGGCAGGCGTAATTGAACATGTGCGCATTGGTCATGTGCTACCACCTCACAGTGAACTCCTGGAGAGTGTGTTCCGCCGAGGTCTTGCTGATAGAGGGATGCCCCTAGATATAGGGGAAGGCAGTTTTTATCCCAATCTGCCCTGGATGCGGCGAAGGGAAGAGAAGGACTTTATCAGACCGAGGCTCTTCCTGCCATACTTTGAGGAAGCAAAGGTGAGAAACTTTGTGTGTGCTGTCAAGTTCCTGAGTTGTTTGTATACCTAATCAAAAGTTGTAAACACATTGTTTTTATTTCACATGAAAATTATACCATGAACAATCAAACAGGGCAGTGTAACTGGTAGCAAATTCCATTGGCAACCCGTAACCCATGAAGAAAATATTACTGCATGTAATGTTCGTGGCTGAATGTAATTTACGGAAAGTTAAAATTGAAACAATGCTCTCTAGCAGTGTCCTTCATGGCAGCTCACATTTGCTTTAGGGCAGCCTGGGTCTCATGTCTAATATTTCTTGTTGAGTTTAATACTTTGTACATGTTTCATGATCTGGTCACGGTTTCTGATGCCATCTTCGTTGCGGGGGGCAGTCAAGATGACAAAATTGCAGTGAGTGTTTGAGAAAAGTAGAGAATGTGATTTATACGAATTCACAGCTGCGTCCTTTAAATTTTAGCAATAAAATATTCTGCTGTGTTTCTTTAGTTTGAAACTCATAAAAAAACTTCAGAATAATCATCCTTAAGCAATTGGGAATCCAACTTTTACAGTTACTGTTAATTTTTACCATGTTTGCTCCCTCTCCCCTCGCCTCCCGGTGGGGACTTCCATTTTAAGGTGCTTGTCATAGTTGGTCACTACTATAATCATTGACATTCTTTATGTCACAGGCCATCCTTGAAGAACACAAAGAAGCGGAAGCTGAACTGATCAGACACCGGATGTCACGTGTCAGTCACAACATGCCTGACACACTGTACATGATAGGCTCGCAAAAACGTAGCAACACAGCACCAGCTCTCTTTTTTGCAGCTGGGGGGAGACTGGAGCAAGATGACAGACCTTCTCCAGCCCAGAGCTCCAACAAGAGTGATAATGAACTGGACAGATATGTAAGGAACAGGCGAACTAGTGAAGTAAATACAGGTGTGTTGATTGATATTTACAGGTACGGCCACTCCGTTAATACGCCCAGATTTTTGTGGCCGGTTGGTGAACGGTTAACGCGGCTTATCAAATGTAAAGCGGGCTACTGTAGGAAGGCTACTAAAGGTGTTCTTTAAGGCGAGGGTAAACATGAATAGGAGTGAACTTTAAAGAAATATTAAAAGGGAATTGTTAGGATTAAAATGGTTTGGGAACGCTACTAGACATTTGAACCTCCCCCCCCCCCCCCCCTCAGGTTGGTAGGGGACTGTTTGGTGTCTGTCTACTAATTCTTCACTTCAAATTTCAATTTTCCAAATCCATCAAATCTTCGAAACAGTGGTTAATGAGATAAGCAGAGGGATTTAGCGTTGCTTGAAACGTGACCGAGATATTGGCAGATTGGCCGTGTTAAGCGACGTCAAAACAGCCTTCACGTTTTTTTTTTCAAGTTCCAAGTTCAAGTTCAAGTTTATTAAAATACACAAAATACAAAATATGATGTACCACTGCTGGCAGTTAGCTACAGCTATTCGAGGCGAGCAGTGGCTTGACACATTAAATTAAATATTATTATATAACTAAGTAGAATAATTACAATTACAATACAAAAGAGAATTAATTATTATCATATTAAGTAACGTTTACCCTGTTCAGGCCGATATAACGTAGCCTTAGTAACGAGGCGGCCATAATGCCGCGGCGGGGTTTCACAATAAATTACTTGCAAAAGCATTTCGGATAATTTTGATTTTGGACAAAAAGTGTCTAAAAGTAAAACCGTCCAAAATTTTTTAAGCGTCCAAAATATTTACAGCACAGTATAAAACATTTTAACAGCTTCAAAGCCGTTAGTTTTCTTTACGTCGCGAACTATAGTTAAAACAAATGATGTAATAGAGAATTAACTCATAGTGCTACGCGGCACAACATTCATATAGTTAAAACACTTGAGATACGTAACGGCTTAATAGAGTCTTTTTAAAACCTTGAACATGTAGGAAATCAGTTTACATTTTCACGGATGTTCAGTCTAAAACGTGTTTTGTTTGCGTAAATTTTCAGCAAAGTGTCCGAAATTTGCCTGAATTATTTGGTTTAGTCCAAGACTAAAGAAGATATTGTTATGCATGGGTAGGGAATAACAAAAAGAACAAACAATTGGTAACACAGTCTTAGGGTCGGATTAACCCGCAGACATACCAAGACGTTAGCGCATAAATCAACAGTTGCTATCTCTTGCCTGCTCCAAATAATTTAATTTGAAAATAATAAAGTGTATATTGTGTGCAGCAAACAAAATAGCTGTCCATTTTCTGTTGATCTCTCGCGCCCACCAACCCCTTCTTTTCCTCCGCACACGGAAGTTTTGATAGAAGTTGATAGAAGTCTCTCAATCAAAGCGTCTCTTCTGGGTCTTTGGACGAATTTATGAGACAGGCACACTATTTTTATATTTTTCTTCGTATTTTTAAGGTGAGAGAGAATTGGTTGGCGCTGACAAGAGAACAGAGCGAGAGTTGGCTTTACCAGATGTTGCCATGGAACTGCCGTCACATTTCCCAAGTGACTATTGGGACAGAGGACCCGGGCCTTCAAGGGCACATTCTTTTGGCGGCGAGGAGGTAAGTAATAAGGAGGTCTGGTTACGAGCCAAGTTGCTTATTTTGTTTCTCTGGCATGAAGCGACAAATTCTTTTTCTACTCCACCCCCCCCCCCCCACCCTCCCTCCCACCCCCGGGTGGGATGCTAGTCCATCACAGGGTTACCCTCAGCATTAAGGTCGCCGGTATCCATCCTTACACCTTGGTGGAGCTAGGCACAGTGAGAAGTGAGAGTGAAGTGTCTTGCTCAAGAACACAACACAATGTTCCCGCCAGGGCTCGATGCAATCCGCTCGATCCGGAGCTGGAGAAGACAGATTTTTCCCGAAAGCTGGGAACTTAAATATCCATCCTGTAATTCTGTTCACAGATACCTGACTACGTCTTGGGTCCAGTTCCAGATGTTGCTCTACCCTCTTCCCCCACGTCCAGTGTGTCGTCCTCTGGAGTCCCCTCTGAGTATTTTCAGATGGACCAATCACTGGAAGCTTTAGATGATGAGAGCTCAAGTGGAAGAAGCTGACAATTGTTTTTTCTTTAGGAAAATACAAATACAATTTTAAATGACTTATACGTTTCTATAGTCGTGAGAACAAACAATTATTTAAATGGAAGTGACTCACGAAACATTACGAGTACCTTCCGAACGTTTTCACGTCCGATATTGTAACTCGTTAGCAACCCAACTGATCAAGTTAGGAGCGCTGAATAATAAATGCGAGACTTCACCACCCCTAAGATGCAAGAGCCGGGGGATTCAATTATTTTAGAGACGTATTTTCCACCGCTTTGAGTCCTCCATTCCTTTTTCCCCTCCTGCGTGGCTCCGAAATTGGAGATCGGCGGATTCTTGACGCGGCAAATGAGTTGTTCTTGAATGCTTTGTTTGTCAAGTGTAAGCTGTCTGTGCATTTGACAAGCTGATCAACCCCTCTTAGTAGTTATACGCATTTTATGATAGAATAAGTGTTGAGTATTGGTGACATGGTCATGTAATATCACCAAAAGCTCATAGCACCCTACATAATGATACATGGTATATGGTACGTGATGTGATATGTGTAGTGTGAGATGTGTGATGTGTGTTGTGTCCGTGCGTGCGGTGTACGTGCGTGTTGTATCATCAAATGCATGAGTCATTTCATGTTTTATTTCGGAATTACAACTAATTAAACAAAGACATCCAGGAGTCGCCTAATATAGATACAATTGATAGTTTTTTTCTTTTTTTTCTTTTTGTATTTCATTAACAGCGCAAGACATTGAGACAATATTTAGTCGCGTTGTGAAGTCTTTTCCTGCCAGCAGCTGGTTTCTCTTTGCCGAACAAGGAGAAACGTACTGCTGGCACGTTATATCCACACCGAATCTGTTAAAATATTGTAAAAAGCAACCTAAGTCTACCTCGATCAATAAAAAATTTGAATTGAAAACTGATCACAGCAGCTGTCATTTCATGCTTTTGAATAGATTAATTTACATTTGAGGATTTACAGTGTCATTTCCACAAAGAAGACAAACACCAATCAATATAAATATTTGCGTTTATATCATCTGAAATATGCATATTCTCGATGTTCCACAACTTGAATGAAGATCAACTGGAGAGCGTGGGGAAAGACCTTTAAGTGATATCTGATATACTGGAAGATTCATTAAGCAAATTGCTTTTTGCTTTCTTGTGCAGAAAAGGAGAATTAGCCATGAGATCAAGAGTCACTTAGGATTAGTTTTTTCTTTGTAGCCCCACCAGGCAGTCGACGAACTGGGCGATGAAACCAGTCAGCGGTAATTGCATGCATGTAGCCGAGACCATTTTCCTAATAATAAGGCTTTAATGGTATAACAAACGACGAACTTGAATACTTAAGACTTAACTTAGCTTTAGTGTGTGTTTTGAGATTTCTTTCTGGCCCTCGTGAAGCTGTTAACAAACAATTATTGGATGAGGTTTTTTTGATATCCAGAATAATCAAGGTCGAGTTAAGGGTTATCAGCCGAAGCCGAAGCCTGAGGCTGATAACCCTTACCGGGACCTTGATTGTTTTGGATATCACAAAAAATCGAATCTATTGTTTTATTATACATTTAACGAAGAAAAATGGAAGTCATGTTTTTGCCTCTTCACTGACGGGAAACAACACAAAGCGCGGCAACTTAACGTAATTACCCGTGACGTGATTACCCGTGTCCTGCAGTTATGACGTCACAGCGCTGATTTCGAAAATTCACTGTACGCTTTCGGCCAATCAGAAAAGAGCTAATTAGAGAGTTCAATGTATAATGATACCAGTTAACTCACTTACCACTAAAAAAATATCTCCCGTAAATCCTTGAATTAGCGCCCAGAGCGCTTGTTTCAAATTCAAATCAATTTTTTTCCAAATCATGGCCTGACATGATCATTTCATCATCATTACATCATCTGCGCGTAAAAAACAACATCAGCTGTTTATTGACATATAAAAGCTGATCCTAAAAGTTAAGTGGCGGCACCGTTAGTCCCCGTGTTTACTTAACGTGTTCACAAACTGAAACAATGTACAAATTTAATACTACATGACGAAAACTATACAACCTTAGTTGTCTCACTACTCGTCCACAAAATGGGCGGACGGAGGGCGCTTACTGGTTTTACATGGACTACGGACTGGGTATAAAACACGGACTAAGCATCACGGACTGGGTATAAAACATCGACTCCTGTATAAAACGTGGACAGCTGACTAAATGTAGACTTTCTGAAAAGTCCTTCGTCGCTCGCTCGGGCTCTTCGCAGCCTAACATATTATACATGAGGTCGACTTGTGGCAAGTCTAACTAAATGCGGCCTACCGACTACAACTTCAACTTCAACTTCACTTTATTTAGCACTTCAGTTTTTCAGTTACAATATTAATATAAAAAAGAAAAAGATACATATATAAGAATTAAAGGTGAACAGTGGTCTATAGTTTGTGAATGAAGACCAAAAAAACCGCGAGGTTATCAGTTAGCCTCCATCTCGATTGAATAAACATAAAAAGAAACAGGGGAGAGAGGAACAGATAACTAAATTTGAAAAGCGAGAAAAATTGTGGAGACTTGCGTTTGAAATTGCTTGGATAGGAGATAGTTTTTAACACTTTTGATTTGTGGAAACTTACATTTGATATTGCTGAGATAGAATATAGTTTTTAACACTTTTGGAGAAAGCAAATTGATTAAGTTCTTTAAACGTGTATGGCAGTTCTTGCCAAAAATCAGTGGCCATAAATGAGATCATTTGTTTGCCAGTATTTGTTTTTACTCGAAATTTGTGAAGATTTTGTTTGGCCGCATACCTGGTGTTATAATTATGTTCGTTACTGGCATACTGGAAAAAATGGTTAAAAAGTTCTGGCAAAACACATACAGTCCGTGTTTTATACTGACTGGTCGTAAAACAAACCCTCTCGTATCTACGTGCTTTGCGATCAATTCATTTGTTTTCGCCCCTACTTGATCGGAAATAGGTCATTTCACGTCTACCTAACAGCTCAGGCCCAAAATACCGTTCTGAGAACCTTTTCTTTACCTACCAGTGCTCGAACGCAAGGCTACTAACAGTTTAGTATTTGAGTATCCTAGGGCCGCTTATGCTTGTTGCAATAAACTATGCTAGAGCTGTTAATGTCTGATCAGTGAACGAGATGCCTTCTCCTATGTAACTGGCGTTTTCTAACCTGTACTAACTTAGAAATTATTTTGTTTTCATCTGATAACTCTAAACCCATAAAAAGAAATGGCTGCAACCATATTGGTGATACAGAGGCCATTTATAGACTGAAATATTATTATCATGGTAACATATAAAGTGGAATCCCGATTTTTTCGAACCTTCGATTTTTAGAGCCTATCGCGATTACTTGAAAAAAATGTTGATTCTCTCCCCTCAGTTAACATTTAAAGTTTACCAACGATTTCTCATACTATACCTGATTTACATAGCAATTTTCGTTTCCATGGGAGGTTCTCAAAATCAGAGCGTTCCACTGTAACATATAAAATTGAAAATAGCCGATATTCTGATCTCGATACGTCTTCCAGTGATTCATTAGTTCCTGTAAGTCCCTAAACTCCATAAACATGGTAAGCTCTTTATCCGATTCCTGTTAGTTAGCCTCTTCCGAATGCTCTCAGCTCGTCCGCGTCGGGGCTGTGCGAAAATGGGAGCCTGGGAAGAGACTACGAATTTCATAGTCCGTAAAACACTGTTATTAGTTTATAAGCGAAATTTCTAAGGCGAGAAAAATGCTTGTGTGTAATCAGAAGCAATCACATCCCTATCAAACCAGAAAGTGAAGGCGAGTTTGTACTATAGGACTAGAATCGGACAAGAGTGAAAAACTGCGTTTTTGTTTTTGCAAAGCGTTCATATGCAATTTTCGAATTATTTCCCAATTTTCGGGGTTTTCAAGAAATTGGAAACAAAGGACCCCGAAAAAAAGGGAGGGGCTTAGTTATCGGTAGAGGACGAGTCTTTCCATCTTATCCGGCCATGACTGACAGAGAGAAATTAAACCTAGAAACATACCTGCCAACAAACCAAATCATATGAAATCTGAATGGAACTGTGATAAATTCTACATTGGCAAAACAAAACGAAGACTCCATGACAGGAAAACAGAACATTTCAAGGCCCTCGTTAAAAATGACCATTCAACAGCCATTGCTGATCATGACATTAAATGGGATTATTTTGACATTTTAGCGTCCGGAAAAACTGACTTTCACTGCAAAATTAAAGTTAAAATTGTTCATTCAAGAGCTAAAGCCTTCCCTTAATGTCAATATTAGTAGTGAGAAGTTGTTGCTGTTTTAGCTATTACTACTCATTATGTCTGTACTGCTGCAGATCATTTTTCTCAGTCTAGGTTCCAGACCTCTATTGTTTACGATATATATAAATATATATATAGTTTTCAAAAAATTGTAACGGTCACTTGAAAATGTATGTTGACTAGCATACGAAACGTCCTATATAAAAATGCGTTGGAATACAATGTTTATCCCCGCTGTTTGTGTTATTTTCTTAATCAAGCTACGATGGCCCAAGAACAATAGTTTATAGAATAAGAATATTATGGTGGGCTACTCAAGCACATATAAAAGGCAAGGAGGTATTACTATTCTTACTATTCTTCTCAGAGTTATTCATTAAGTAGCCCCCGAGGTGTTACAGCCAATCTACATCCACCCACAACATAAGCTAGGGAGCGTTTACTCTAAAGACTTTGAATAGTGACATCCGAGTTATCGAGGAACACTCGTGAAAGAAAAGGACCCGAAGGGGTGGAAAAACACAGCAAAACAGAATCATTTTGCTTTGGGCGCCAGGCTCGAGTTACCGAAAGTAAAATTACGGTCAAATATAAATTCTATTTCTAGTTAGCGCGAGATTCAAGTTACCAAGCCTTCACATGATTAAGGCGGAGTCGACTATAGTGCTAACCCAGGGCTACAGTTTCTTAACGTGAAAGCCATTTGAGAGTTTGAGTTACTGAAGACAAAACTAATAAAGTTTATTTCTAGTTAGCGCGAAATTCAAGTTTCCGAGCCTTCAAAATATCGGGAGTCAATTGTAATATTGACCCAGGGCTTTTTGCGCTTCATAACTTGAAAGGCATTCGATATTTAACGAATAGTTCTCACGACACGACTCGTGAAAGTTACGTTACGGAAAAAACACGTAATGTATGTCGTGATCGTGAGATTCGTGAGGCAATTTGGTCGTGGTCGAGCGACTTCCAGTCTCTTCTTATAATCAAAAACAAACAACATCGAGCTAATATTTGAGTTATTTTTATTCTATCGACTGAACATTGGATACTTCAACAGCAGCTAGAGGAACCATGAAAAATCCGCATCTCAGCTTCTACGACATTTTATCATTTACAATTGCGCTTGATTATTCATGTAACCTTGGTCTTGGTCTGAATTGCGTTTTTCAGTGTTTTATTTCTACGAAAACGTTGGCATAGTAACAAAAATTATCGCTTAACCCTTTTTATTTGATTTTAAATATTCGCACTAAGCTAAACAGCTTTTCTATATTAAAATACCGTTTTTTATTTTCCTTTTTAACTGTTACTTAAATCCAATGTAGACTTTTCGCTACAAGTTAGCCTTGAAACTACTGTATTACCCTTGTCAAATAACGAGATAGGATTTAACACAAACGTTTTTTCCTTTGTCTTTTGATGATAGAAAGTTCAAATTGCGGGACAAGAATTTTAAATAGTCAGCCATCAAACATAAATAAAAAGAAATTTAAATAAGATATAGTGCCGCAATCAGTTGCAGGAAAAGAAAGATTTTGTATAACCATCGAATTTTATCGCTGATTTAAAGTTTAGGGATGAATACTCAAATTGCTATTTCGCTGTCCATTATTAAGCATTGAAATTAGACTTTCGGAAAGAAGGAATTATTGATATCAACTTTAATTTCAGGGACTAATTTGCAACCCACTGAGCTATCTAAAGCTCATCATTTATCTGTTTAAACTCGCTGCGAACATAGTTTAGTATTTACTGTTGAATAGACCAGTTGTCTTTTTATATTAATTTCTATTTTTTTGATTCCAACAAACAAGTCTCTCCGCTTTTTAATAAATTACTGAAATAATACGTAAACTAAGCTATTGTTTAACAACCGATGTTACTTATTTATAATTCGAGATCAGAATAAAACACCCTTAACTTTCAAAGGACGACAAAAAATCGGACAACAAAACTCTCCAACTGAACTTGAAAAATCCACAAAAGTGCGAGCATTTTCAGTTTCGCGTTTGAATGACTGGATTTTCTCGAGCAGCTGGGCAAATATGGAAATTTAAAACAGCTAACAGAGATTCAGGGATCCCTCGATATTATTCTCCGTGAGATAAATGAAAAGCCATGATCTAATGTTTGGCGAAATATTTAAATGCATCCGTGCATCTGTAAAAAACAGCTGTCAAACTGATGTCCCATCGGAGCTCTACGTAATCAGTGGTCCAAGTTCTCCACTTATATTGTATTTTCATGCCGAACACTACAGAAAAATAATTTTCTTTATTGGTCGCATTGACATGTTCTTGTTTAACTGAAATTGTAAGGTGATCCATTTGCCCAATTCAGTGGAAGTTGATTTATACTGCAATGAAAACAAATCAACGTATAGCAGGCATGCTGCTATTCCGGTATCCCGGAAAGTTTTGCTTAGTCGATTTTCTATTTTGAGCGTACGATCCGTCACTTCTGGTTCTCTTTTTCACAATAGGAGTGGAAGCCTCTTCGTTTAAAATACTGTAACCATCCTTTGATTTCCCCGCCTTGCCGTTTGCTCTGTCCGCCGCGCATTCAGCTTCCCCCGAGTCCACATCAGATGATTGACAAGAGAGATCGTCTGTAAATTTCACGCAGTTATCGGTGCTGTTTGATAATGGGCGCGATTTTTCCAGCGAAGAATTGGCAAAATGCACCAAGACTTGGTCGGGATCTGCGGTTTTTTGAAAACCCACTAACTGAACAGATTCCGTCGAGCCATCCTTATAAGCGTCCCCATCCGTTAGCGATCTAAAGCGTCTACCGATAAGTTGTCCCACTGAAACCGGGGTGCTTTTAGTGTTCTCTTTCTTCTGTGATTCTTTGTTTTGTTTTTTCTTTTCGTCTCCTCCCTTTGTCCCGTGGAATCCTCCCCTTCTTCCCAACATTTTCTGTGGTTCTTCCTCCGTGGGTTTGGACGCCGCGAAGTTCCCGCCTCCGCGGGGCGTTTGAGGCTTTCTCGTCATCGCCCTAATGCTCACTCTGAACATTTCTTTGCAGCCTGCTCGGAACTTGGCGTTAAACAGCGCGTAGATAAATGGATTGCAAATACTGTTGCACAGTCCTAAAGAATATGTGATCAGTCGCACATAGTCCACATGGCTATCGGTCTGTTTGACTGTCCACTCAATCGCGCTGACGTAAATCAGCAGAGGCAACCAGGTCACAAGAAAAACCAAGATCACCGTTAGGAACATTTTCAGCACCTTCTTTCTACTCCGTATGAACGCTTCCACGGGCCGTGAGTCTCCGAGCTGACCGCTTTTTCGCCTCCAAACCGTCCGGTAGATTTTGGCGTACAGGATAATCAAAGAGGCCAAAGGTATCAAGTAGCCGAACAACCCGAGGAACATTACGTAAACTAAGCCAGAGAGGGTAGTAGCAGGAATAGTAGCACAGTAGGTCAGGTTCGTGTAAGGATCCACTGGTGTCTCTTTCAACTCGGTCAAATACAAGCTCGGGGCTACGACTACGAGGGCGTAGATCCAAGCGGAAAGAATCAATTTGTTTGCAGTGCCATATGACATGATATTCAACGGGTGAACAACAGCCTGGTGTCTGTTCCATCCGATTGTAATAAGCAGGGTCATGGAAGCCTCCGGAGACAGATACTGAAAGAATCTAGCGATCTTGCATAGCGGCAAGCTGTAGCTGTGAGAGGCGATATCGCTTTTGAAGTTGATAGAAAGAAACAATGGAATAGCAAGAACACTGACGATCAAGTCACTGATGGCGAGGTGAAGAATAAACCGGTTCATAACAGATCGCAGTTTCTTCGCTCGTAAGATAACAGCAATAACCAAACCATTGCCAAGAAATCCTACCACCGCTGCGATGCTAAGACACACAATGATCCCGATCTTAAATCGTCTGTCGTGGATTTCGACGTCTCCACTCTCACGACTGTCCCTTGTATCATTGCTTGAGTCGGCCATCTCTTGTGAACAATGATCTCTCACTCTCGCTTACTACCGTTGGCGATTTTGTTTTGCTTGCCTTGGGCCCACGTGTATTTATTTGATGACTGACCAAGTGTTCACACTTTACGCATGGTATCTAACCCAATCGGTGAAATAGGAGAGCATTCTAATGCTTAGACTTCGTCATGTACATCGACAAATACATGTATAATCTGCCCTCTGAAGATCAAACGTTAAAAACAGGTTCAAATTACAGTTCCTTTCGTTTACGTGACGTTCGGGAAACTTCTCGATAAGAAAAGCAAACCGTGCAAGTTGTTGACTCTTCGGACTACCAAGGCGATAGTGATGACTTCATATCACATAAGCGGCACTCACATGCAAATATCAAATACATCGTGATTGTGAATATTGTCCTATCGATTCGGTTCAGTGGATCCTGTGCCTTTTAAAGCCTCCGGGGGTTTCGTGGATCACAAAAGACTCAATGAACTGTCCAGAACGTCACAACGAATCTACAAACAGTAACTATTTTTCGACCTGTCAGGTAACTCGCGAAGAGATGGCATAAAATAAACGGTGGATCATCAGCCTTCTAAACCGTTGTGCTTTAAAAATAGCTTGCAAAATTTCCTTTTAGTTTAGCCTCTAATCACATTGGTCATGATTGGGCAATTCGTAGCTAATGACGTGCCATTGTGAATAAAAAATTTGCAACTCAAATAATTAAAAACGACCGAATTTTGGTGTTCTTATTGTGTTATATTGTTCTTTCAATGCACATCGTTTCGTGAAGTTTTTGACGCAGAGTCCAAAGAGGTCGTGCAAGTGGCGATAATCTGCTCTAACGAGCATCAAATCGTCGGGTTGATCCCTGACTAAACGAAGTTAAAATGGCTGAAAATGGTCAAAAGTGATATTAATGGCTTTAAAGGATAAGTAAAATCAGCAGGTGTTAGACGCCGCATCCATTTAATAGGTAAACACTTTGTTCGTTCGATCAAGGCCAAATGTGATATTTTAGCGTGACTGAGAAATAAGCTGACATCGTTAGTGTGTCGTCAAAGAGAAACTTGTATCACGTACAACGGATGAAAATGGAAACTTCCTAATCCCTTAGTCACGAAATTAATTTACTCAGGAAAAGAAAAAAACCTACCAAGAAACAAAAGCTTCGAAGAGCTGCTTTCAACAAAAAGGTTGTTTTGAGAAGTTTGCCAATTGAGATTAATTTATGAAGTCTCATTCAATTTCTTTTTTTAAGTAATTGATAGATGGATTCTCGTTGTTTGTGGAGACGTATTTGGCATTGTCGATCCTGCCGTGTTAATTCTACGGTCCTTGATTGAACTAAAACGAGATGATGATTCGCCGGGATGCTGCAGGGGAAATCGTAATTTGCGTCACAATAGCGAAACTTACGAGCTTATTAAACCTTCGCGTGTTAGACAAGGCCGAAACCGTTCGAAATAAAAAAACGCTCACTGTTTCATGCATAAAGATCTTATTTTTTGGTTAAAAATAACAACACAGAATCGAACAGCAAGAGCTCTTGTACATTATTCCTCACAGATTGAAATTACTCTTTTCGGGTTTTTTTCTTTCTTTTCTGTTTTCGTTTTATTTGCCGGGGAAGAAGCAAGGACTGAGAAGGTGCGTTTTACATGAAAAAAAGAGCAAATAACTTGGATGTCAATCAATAATTTCTGTACTAAACCTGCCTGTAAAATGTCAACTTCAAACGTCGACTGAGAAATTCAGAAACAATTACTGACATAGTGAATAGTGAACGTAAATTCCTGACTGCACTGTTTGCATTCCCAGCAATAAACAATAGAGCCTCTTCGTGAGAGAGACCAATTTTACGAAATTTTCAGACGCCTTTCACGCAATGTGGCTGTTGAAACAAAAATCTATTTATCTTAAGACTGAACTTCTTCCGTCCTAGGAGTCAATATACTGTACTATTATAAAATAGCAACTGATTTTAACCAAAACATTTCTGCACTAAAAGCTTTCGCAAGAGACCAGTCTCCTCTGATTTAGTAGAGTGGAGACTTCCTCTAACGTGGAAGAGTTCTCATTAGCGGCAGCACACTAAGACAGCTCTAGATCAAACGGCTGCGGTGCTCACTTGCGAGAGCTTCGACTTAAGCGGAAAAAAGCCTGCTTAGGGAATTTTTGGTCCAAAATGATCCCTTCATCGATCCGTATTTTAACCGTACATCTATTGTATAATCTGCTTTACATGATCAAGGTGTTGGCACCTTTCGAACCATTACTGTCTACTGCTGTTTTTAGTTTTATTAGTTCATAAAAGCTTTTCCAATTTGTATGTATATATGGTCATGCAAATACAGCTAGTTGCTATTGTTATTGAGAGCCAAACTTCTGATACAGTTCTTTACGCAGCATTTTGGAACACCGTTTGTTAATCAGTTTGTTTATTTTCACATTTTCCTTTGTCATACACCAAGAAGAGCCCCGCTTTCCCTTATTTCGTAAAGTCGGAAGCGGATAAATTACAAAGCAAACTCAAAACAAGAGCCGTGTCTGCATGTAATCTTCTTTGCTAAGTCTTGTATCACCCTGGCTAAGTCAAACCTAACGCTTTTTAAACCTTGGAAATATTTAATTTGAATCCAGCTGTGTGGACCAAAGGCGGCATAGATCATCACAGAAACCCAGATAAACAGAACACAATTTCTGCAATGTTGTTGCACGCCACTTACCAGTGGCTTTGACCCTGTCCACACAAGGCCGGAGAAATTTGAAAACGGAGGTTTCTCTTTGAAAAGGCATCAGCCGTTTTCCGTCCACACTATACCCGGAGGAATTTGAAATGAAAACGCAGAGTTCGATCACTCTGAAAACGCATCAAATGTTTTCCGTCCACACTACGCCGGAGGAATTTGAAGTGAAAACACAGGTTTCGATCGCTCTGAAAACGCATCAGACGTTTTCCGTTCTCAGTACACCGGAGGAATTTGAAATGAAAACGCAGGTTTCGATCACTCTGAAAACTCATCAAATGTTTTCCGTCCACACTACGCCGGAGAAATTTGAAATGAAAACGCAGGTTTCGATCACTCTGAGGTCCTCTGAAAACGCATCAAATGTGAATTTGAAAACGCAACAATCACTGATTATTTTGGATTTGTGTTTGAGGAAAACTCGGACAGCGAAATCACATGATTGTCGTTACGCCATCAAAAAAGTTCCGTTTTCAAAATTTCCATTCACACGAGCACGAAAAGCCAGCGTACTTGGTAGTGTTGCCAACCCATTTTAATCTTAAAAATTCCCTTTAAATATGACTTCAAATTTCACTCCTATTCATGTGTACCACCGCCTAACTCGGCAATGGTTTTGCCCATGACTTCCAACATTTCCACCACTAGCTTTGACCATTGACGCCCACGTAGAAATCAACTCCAGTCTCAGTCACGCCACTGTGGTTCACTACGGAAATGAACGACTCCTTTTTTCCGCGTAGAACAAAGGAAATAGCACATGCAGGCCACCTGCCGCCCACGCAGGCACGCGTCCTAAAAGGATGCTACACTGAGGCGCAACACAAAGCCACGATTTGGGAACATTTTATTATGGATCTGTAAGATCGGACATGATTCAGCGCTTTTGATGATTAAAGTATCAATGTCATTATGCACATATATTCCTTAATTGTCTCTCCAATCGACGCTCTCGACTGAACAAGGTATTCTTTAGTGAGTCGATCTGTTTGCGGCGGGTAACAATAAAGCAGTGCGAACTATTTGGGTAAATTTCGTTTTTTTCTTGTTTAACCTAAAAGCAACCAGTTTTAGCTAGTTTCCAACATCTTCTACCGACTCTACTCACAGGTTGATTTCTTTGCCTTGCGGTTTTTAAATCGAATTTAATTTTCGTTTCTGTTAGAATTCACTTCTTGTGCATTCATATGTAGCGATAGAGTGGGATCTTGGATGTTGTGCATGACTTGGGACCAATATAAATTGAGTCTAGTTGTTGTCCTTTTTTCCTTTTTGGGACAGTAAAACTGAGCAAACAAACCTTTTCGCTATATGAAACACAAGTTCACTCTTGAGTGAGTATTGAACTGATCGCATGGAGTTGCGTTAATTGGTTTGTCTTATTTGAAAGTCTGATAGCCTGCGAACGCAGACGTATGTCCGGCTGTCGCTTGTCTCCGGCGGAGACAAGCGACAGCCGGACATACGTCTGCGTTCGCAGGCT
>CM042759.1:16290921-16304834 GCA_022496165.2 Catalaphyllia jardinei | reverse complement strand
ACTCGGGTTTGCTAGGGGTTAATTGTACCCCGGTTGGCTTGCAGTTATTTCCACTCGGGTTTGCTAGGGGTTAATTGTACCCCGGTTGGCTTGCAGTTAGTTCCACTCGGGTTTGCTAGGGGTTAATTGTACCCCGGTTGGCTTGCAGTTAGTTCCACTCGGGTTTGCTAGGGGTTAATTGTACCCTGGTTGGCTTGCAGTTAGTTCCACTCGGGTTTTTTCTAGGGGCTAGTTCTACCCCGGTTTGCTTGAAATTAGTTCCACTCGGGTTTCCAAGGGGTAAAAGTTCCATCCCGGCTTGTTTGCAGTTACCTCCACCCCGGTTGGCTCGCAGTTAATTCTACTCGAGTTTGTTTGGGGTTAGCTTCTATTTTGTGGTTTGGGTTAGGTTACATACTTGCAGTATGTGTAGTCAAAAAGTTCAGTTTCTTACCCCTGGCGTTCTTATGGTGTATTGGGTACTGAGTGAATGCATCTCGAATCAATTGCCCTGGGTTCGACTTCTGTTGTGCAAAAATTTGTCTGTGTGAAAATTAGTTTGATACGCTGAAATTTAAGATCTTCCGCCATGCTAGTGTATGTTGTGGATGTGAGTGGTGATTCGGTTAGATGTGGCCAAGCCAAGTCAACACCCAATATATTACAACAGGAAAAGGCAGAAAATCGGTGCGCCTAAATGTAAGGTTTGATGAGGTTTTGACGGTTGGCCGAAAAAACGTCATTTCCTCAGTTGTGCACTTAAGTCGAGTAATCGCTACTCGGTTTTAACAGACAATGACGGCACTGTATTTCCTGTACGCATCTTGGGATGACTTTCAAAAATAACATTGAAATAGACCAACTTCGTTATATTAAAATTCACTCGCGAAGCGCAACGAACTGTGGCAATGCGCGAATCAGAATTAAGATGTGCAGTCTGATTTTGCATCGTTGATCGCAGTATAGTGACAGTTTTCTGCTGTCTATATTGCTATTCAGTTAACGCTTGTTCTATCTTTCTACTTTTCTTTTATTAACTTTCCTACCGCTCGAATTTTTATGTTATGAGAAATTTGTTAATCCGGATATATGACATTAACGGTAACTCTGCACCGATTGATAGTTTGAATTTATTCTCTAAAATTACCAGCGTTCATTCTTACAGCACACGCTCATCAACATTTCAAAATCATTTTACCAAACAATCCGTACTTAACGTTCAAAGTAAGGCCTAAAACCTATCCAAAAACTCTTTTAAAAAATCATTAGAACAAAACTAATTGAAATTCTAGAAATTGAAAACTCCTATGCCGAGATAGATACCATAATTAATAAGATGAAAGATTAAAAATTCCAACTGTAAGTCTCCTGCTGTAAGGTAAGTCTAGTTTTCTTCTTTCCATATTTTTATTTTCCAGTTTTCCTCATTACACATCGTTATTGTCATTGTTGCATGTAATATTCATATTTAGTATATACCACACAAGTGAGTACCTTTCGCGCGTGCTGATTGGCTAGCTCGGAGGTGATTAGCCAAGTACTATTCACCTCCGAGCAGCCGCGGAAAAACAAAATGGTTTTTGTCGGTATATTTTCACAAATGAAGTTACTCTTTGGTCCGCTAGTTATCCAGTTTGTGTGGTATATACTAAAACAATTATTCACCTAAGTGTCGGTGAAAGTGGTGGATATTTACCTCCACTTCGGTGAATAATTGTTAAATTACGGCGTACAGTCTGGCTTGCCGTGATTAGCTCTTCGCTATTTGCAAGCCAGCCTAGTAATAACTTCAATTGTATGATGTAAATAAATAAAAAACTTGAAAACTTGAAAAAGCTTTTCTTTGCAAACTTGGTCTTTTCTGTATAAGGCAGCTCTCTATTACATGCGCTGTTTTCCATGTGCTCTCAGAAACATCAGTCCAGAATATCCAACAAAACACTCTTGTGGAGTCTTATATAGTGCTAACAGAAGTCATTTGGAAAATTACAGAAACGAAGAAGTTAGTGTAGAGCGCCAGCTGTGATCCAAGTCAGTTCAAAATTTTATCGTTAGCTTACCGTAAGTGTTAAATTCGTCAAAACCAGAAGTGTAGAAGTAAACCAGGCAAGATTTCCGCCGTTATAACCCTTAAATTAACTTTGCATAGATGTCTTTGTTTAATACCGTTAGCGTGCGTAGCAAGCATTAAACGGGGGAGGGGAGGCATAGGAGGATGTCTCCCTACCCCTACCCCATCTTACGCCGTCAACGCAGGCTAGGCTAAAATTGTTGAAGGCTTCTGCTCCTCTGGAGACACGTACCATGTAATGCCACTCTGTAAATGATATTCCTAGGGCAAAGTAAAGATTAATTCCTTTTCCCCCTCTCCCTTCTCCTCCGTAGATTGCGAGCAGTCCCTGTTTCACTTCTATCAAGCGAGGCCGTAAATAAACCGCGAAGACCTATTTATTTATTTTTATCTCCTAGCATACTGTGTACTGTTTTAGGAGTATTCCTATTAAAGCATTAAATTAAGAGAAAATAGCCGCGTGAAATCCTGCGGGGGCTTATATGAGGAGCGTTGAATACAGATTGTCAACATTCCAGATACTTGTGACGTCTTGTAGGAATATTTACCTAATCCTTGCTTTCTGAAGACTCTCTGAAAAAGTAGAAAGCTTTGGAACCTGAGCAAATCAAACCGTTGGAGTTGCGTCTCACATGCCTTGATGTTCTACCGTGCGATTCTGCCAAAAGGCTATGGAAAGAGTCAAATTTATTAAGTGTTTTCGCAAGCTATGCAAGGAAAAGTTAACATTTCAAAGGGTTACCACTTTCGTGACATAGAAAACCCGTTACTTATTTCACGTCTTGTGTGGTATCACTAATTTTTGTCCCTGATCAGGCCTCACACAGTTTTACACTTCTAAAGTAACAGAGGCGCTGAGCACGTTTTTTTCCTCCTGCTGACGGAAATAAAATCCGCCAACAAGCTAACCTGTGCTCAGGCGATTTTTTTTCTTCTGCACGATGAGATGTAGATGTACTAGAAGTGGGGAGGGTTATGACGTTCTTAGGCTTGTCGCGCGTCTGCGCGGGAGGCTAAAACACAACAAGCGTCTTAGTTTAAGAAACAAAGAGAAGGTTAATTATTAATGGTAGTTTTATTAATCAACCCAAGCGATTAATTATTCCTAGCGGTAAGACAATAAAGCTTTACCGTCACCTTGGTAACAGACCTTTCCTACAAATGCAAAGTGGCGGACTCGCGTGGACTGTGTATGAGAAGTTTCTAACTTCGAATCTAGAGTCATGTAGTGGACGCGTCGACGAGAAAGTGTGCTTAAAATAGATGGAGTATGAGAGCAATCTTGCACAGAAACATCCCTGTAAACAGAGAGTAAATCATGAAAGGTGAGTCCGATCGTGTCAAACTGCAGGCGAGCGGTTAAAGATCGAGATAATCGCGCATCAAGTCTAGTGACTTTTTGATTCCGCAAAATCTATCGTGATTTTGCGGCTGATAAATTGCTTTTGTTGAATTTCCATGACTTGAGTTGCCACTGCTATGAATCATTGATAGAACGCTATGATTTTAAGCGATCTATGGTTATATTCATTTATATATACTAATAGCTTATCATAATACTCAAAGACAATCTATCACCGGTGTGTATTTACATAAACAGGTCACGGTGCTCTTGCGTCAAGTTATAAATTTAATTAGCAATAATTTCGATTTCATTTTACTTTCGGGTTTTCGTTATTTTAGTTAGATATCAACCGTTTGATATTTCCCCTTAGAATCTAGGATATTATTTAAAATTTACTTCCGACTCGGTCAAAATATGGCTACTGAGTGTGGTCGACTGACCGTCTTAATTAATACAATATCTCCTAGAAAGATGAAGCGAATATTTTGTTTACATTGTACTTCAGGGTCGATTCCTCATGAAAGGAGGCAAGAAGTGTGTTATAGATAGATATATTAGATCGAAAGTCCGAGAGTCGTTCTTTGGAAAATATATACCATTACTATGACATTTCCTTGATTCCTGGAGTCATTCGTTTGCCACATGTGTACTTTGATGATCCATATAATGACGGAGATCGACAGATAAAACTAAAGGCGGGGAGTGTACAGGGTGCACTGCATTATCTGAGATATAGTGGTAGCAGACATGCTGCCAACTGACTTCCTTGTCAAAAACCTGATACTTGTCATAAATATAGAAGTTTGACACAGTACAGTGACATCCACATATCAGTCAAATGAAATTCACAGTTACCATATTTCTTTATTTTTATTGTGACACAAGGCTCTTAAGTGTAATTATTATATAAAAGCAATAGACCAAAAGTTTCTATGGTTTATAGGCTGATAAACCACTTTGAATGTTGGTAGAACACTCAAAGAGTTCTACAAACATCCTGCATGGTTTATCAGCCTATAAACCATAGAAACTTTTGGTCTATTGCTTTTATATAATAATATTATTCAGTAGACATGCAATTTTTCCATGGTTTACCAGCACATTACAAAACATCGCTGATTGACCAATCAGAGTGTGTGCATTGATTTGGTTATTATATAAACAGCAATAAAAGATAAACAGGAAGCTCTATCTTGCAAATAGTTGCAGCAACCTGTTGTAGAGCTATTCACAACTGGGATTTACTGACATCATATACTGTAACTGCTTTTTGCATCTCAAATTTGCCATATTGGTCTACGTCTGAGCCATGTGTCTAATTCACCGTGTTGTGTTCCTTGGGAAAGGCACTTCGGTTGCAGATAGCCTCCCTGTACTCATAATGGGAGAGGACCATAGTTTGTGGACAGAGCCCATCCAGGGTGGGGGGGGGGGGGGGGAACATAGTATATACCCTTACACTAATGAAACCAGAGATAAGAACCTGCTGGTCGTGCTACTGAAGTGCCCTGGGGGAGGTACTCTCTAAAATATTTTGGCGAGGGTGTGCAGCCCAAATCTTGAAACCTACAGCCCATTTCCTGTTGTCATGAGGCTCTCTAGAACCTCTAACTGTCGGTCCAGAATCTGGGAAAAGAAAGAAGGTAAATATGCTAAGACTCTTGCCAAGATTCAGGTCACAGCAATTTTTTTCCCCATTTTTAAAGAGATTTGTATGGAGACACCTTGCTGGTGCCCATTGAGCACTAACATGGCGGCCGGAAACTAGCAGAAACATCTGTCACTGAGTTTTTCTAGAAAAGCGTGAATTTATCTCTCGAAAAACTCAAAAATGTAACAATAATACTTTATTCTAATATATGAACTGTTCAGATAGCCAAATTCCCTGAAATAAGTCACTTTTTAAACCAACATCACAGTTCTTGCGGCCACCATGTAAATGCCGTGTCACGCAAAAACTTAGAAATTCAAGCGTGGTCTATCACAAAACCAAGAACCAATTCGGAGTGAAAATGTGTGTGAATATAAGTTTTTAGCTGCTCTTATACGTCATGAAAGTATAATCTCAGGAGGATCAATAGTTCTGAAGTTTGAATTTTAGTGACGTCATATGAAAACCAGCAATTCCTCTGGATCTTGTTGGCGCAAAGCTCTTTTGTTTTAGGGCTAGTGAAGGGTTAGGGTCCATTGTACTATTGTTTCTATATCATTTTCTCAGCCAATCCTGTGAGACCTTCTGAAGAGCTTTAGGGGACTGCCTGTTTCAGACCAAAATCTGTGATTTTCTCTCCCCCATTTTAAGTTGTCTTTTTGTTGAACAAGCCTTGTGCTTACCTTGAAATCTTTGCAGGGCTTAAAATTACTGATGAAACTCTTGAAGATAGACTGGCCTATGATGACATTTTTGTGGAATACTTCAATGCCTTTTTGGCACTACCAGTGAGTCACTGACAAATAAGTGTGGATAAATGCTAAATATTGAGTCAAGCATAAATTGTATTTTCCTGGATTCATTCCTACAGAGACTAAATTTTTAGCATTCTGGCTTATGCTTATCTAGTTAGTTACATGTACTATATTATTTAGATAGCATGATTCATGGAGGTGTGGTGGCCTCATTGTTAGTGTGTGGATGGAGCAGTCCAGTTTCAAGCCTTATGTGCTGTGTTCTTGGGCAAGATACTCAATTCAAACAATGCCTCTCTCCACCCCAGTGTATAAACGGATACCAGCATTTAATGCTGGGGGTAACCCTACACTGAACTATCATCCCATCTAGGGGGAAGTTGAATTACCCATAGTAGCTTCATGGTACTGAAACCTGAAATAAATGCTGGCCTTATGGGCAACTTAGCTGGTATACTGACTTAACTTTATAAATTGAACGGACACTGGATAATTTTGCATAATACTTACCATCAGCAATGTCCAGAACAGTGTCATTCCCAGTGTTTCATCCGGTTGCAATAATCGTTTTGGGTTTTGATTTTTACGTCAAGGAAGTACACTCTGAAGGCCTTTCTGAGATGCTGAGATTTTCACACATATACTTGAGTTGAGTCTCTTACTTACCTGTTATTTAATATTTTCCCATCAGGCTTTTATCAAGCACTTGCAGTACGACTCATTATCAGGTAGTTTCAAGGATTTCACTGGAAAGACAGACTTTGATTTCCAACAACTGCAACCAAGTCAAGATGCAGAGGCTGATGCAAAAGAAAGAGAAAAAGCCATTGCATGGGTGAAAAGAGAGAGACTGCCATTGTTCTTAAAGTAAGAGTAAAAATAAATGTATCAAAATAAATTGTTCATAACCTCAGTAGAGCTGATAAGAGCAGGGATGGCACAGTAGTGAGAGTGCTTGGCTCCCACTAATGTGGTGCAGGTTTGATTCAGCCTGGTGCCATACATATATGTGGGTTAAGTTTGTTGTTGGTTGTCCCTTCTTTCAAGGGTGTTGGTTCAGATTCAAGGGTGTAGCTTTGGGGTCCTGGAGTGCCTATGACCCCCCCCCCCCTCCCCCTTGCAAGCCTTTTCTTAAGCAAACAACCTAAAAGTTTTGGGTGGTGAATCTGCTGAGTACGGTGTGACCCCTCCCCCTCCTTGAAAATTCCTGGCTATGCCCCTGGTAGTTCTCTAGACTTCCTCCCTCCTGAAAAACCAACATCTCCAAATATAGAAGACCCACAAGAAAACCAGCTATTAGGCTGATGTGACCTCCTCTCTAAATATAATACTGTTATTTATTTTATTGCTATATCTGTTTATTTCTTCACTTTTAAAGGTAGGCTAAATTAGTTCGTGATTCACCAGTCATGACCAGTATGCAAGATTTTATCTTTGGTTAGGGCTATTAATAAAATATGCCCATTTTCATTAGCATTTATCTTCCTGTGTAATAGATAGAAGCATTACTTTAGCAATACTGACGAGTCTAATAAAATTTTATTTCTACAAGAAATTGGACTGAAGCGAGAGTCAACAGTGTAAACTCGTTTTCAGTGTACACAATCAATGTTACCTTTCGTAATTTTTATTTTTGCTTGATTTAGTGTTGAGCTTAGTTTATTTGTCTTAAATACGAATCTAACAAGGTAGTCAGCTTAATGCTACCGTCTGAAAGAAAGACAATTGTCTCACCCTTGGGATAAAACTCAAAAATCCAACCAAGCCGTTCTTCCGAACGAAGGATCGGTGCGAGTAGAAGACGTCTGTGTCATTTCGGCGGGAAAATTGATAGCACCCTATGCCACACTGTTTATTATATTATCCTTCGAAATTTCTTGATTCACGTTGATTCCTTGCTTGAACACAATGTTAATGAATGGAAATTATATAAATGTATATTTCTATTATTTGAAAAGGCTGTTTTATGTACGTGGCGAGGAATTCCGTGCAAGGAACGTGAGTGCTTCAGCATCAAGTTTTTGGCGGGAAACTAAATGTACATAGCTGTCGCGTTTTCGCTATTTTTATTATAAAGCTCAAAGGCGAGGCGACTAAACTTTAAATAATTTATTTCTTGTATTAACATGGCATGTTTTACAGTCAAAAGATTTGTTGCGTTCATCCCTCTAAGAAACGTTTATCAACCACAAGTTTTTTTTCGGAGGGAAAACAGCTTAGTTTGCTCGAAACTGCTCGACCTGTACTGTCTAAAGACCGCTCAGTTTATTTTACGGGTTTTATTTTCAATTAAAATCTTATCTTAAACTATTTTATTTCAATTTTTTTCTAGGACTCGTCTGTACTTCGAATACAAACTTTGCCGCCTCCTTCTTCGCACGCTTGACAATCGAACCGCTCGAGTCAGTAGTCGAGGTCTCCGAGGCTACAGCCGTGCCACAAGTTATACAGTATTTAGTCCTGTTGGCAACGCAGCTCGTCCATCCAGTCGTACTTCAAACCAGTCATGGCCAGGAATTTTAACGCGGCATTTTGGAAGGAGGCCATTGGGTAGTGCGACCAGCTTGCCTGGTATGATGAATTTAGGCCTGGGACAGAAAGTCGAGGGAAGTCAGGAGAAAGTGACTGAATCCGGATCTGAAAGTAACAAGGAACGCGAAGTCAAGGTGGAAGGTAAGGGATATACGACATGACATTTATATAATAGCAGTAGACGGATATTTTGCTTATTAACTACAGTGTGGAATAGACCCTTCTCCAAAATGGCGGCCGAAAATTCAAATAAGTTAAAATTAGCTAAAGTATACCAGCACTAGAAAGAACACCTTTACTTTAGTAGCCCTGCAAAATTTCAGCATTTCAGGTGCAATATCAGCTGAGAAAATGCAGGTGGAAAATTGAGAAATTTACAGCGGTTTGTATGACTGGGGGTATGCATTATACCCCTAGTCATACAAACGTCTGTAAAGTTTTCAATTTTCAACTTACATTTTCTCAGCTGATATTACACCTGAAACGCTGAAACTTCGCAGGGTTACTAAAGTAAAGGTGTTCTTTCTAGTGCTGGTATACGTTTTTAATTTTGACTTATTTGAATTTTCTGCCGCCATTTTGGAGAAGGGTCTTTTGCAAAAAGTAAAAGCATCATTTTCTCGTCACGCAATCTTGCATCCAAACGCGTGACGATCCCAAAGAGAGAAATGTACGTTGTAAATTTTTTGGAAAAGGAGCTTGCTAAATGGCTCACAGAGTCCGGAGTCGCTGATGCGCTGCCTTGGCTCTTCTGATCCTCCAGATTGTAACGGACTTTTTAATCGACTTTAATCCAGGTAACACTAGAAAATGAAATTCAGACGGTTATAAAGACAAAATTGTACGAAAGTTACCATCGAAAAGTTCCTTTAAGGCCCACCCATTTATTAGTTCATTTTTGTCTCCCTGAAGGAAAAGTGACCAATGAAAAAACAAACGCCGATGATGGCGTGACTCACGCAGTTGACGAAACTAACGCAGACGATTCAAAGCACGAAAAGCGCAAGTCAAGAACTAAAAGTGTCACGCTTAAAGATAATTCCCTGACCCGCAGTAATTCAGGTAAGTTACTCAATTAACGTCTATATGTTCACACATTTCTACGTCTTAGTTTTCTTTCAATATATATATTGTAAATGGTTCCGTTCAGATCTGAAGGAGGATATAGAGATCATCTCATATGTTGCTAGAAAAAACGCTACCAAATGAAGTAGCACCCTGCCATTGCTCAAGTGAGAAGAAACTTTTGATATTTCTGGACGGGGACACTTTTTTTTCTTTTGGAGATAAAAACGTCTTTTATCTGTCTAGATGGTCAAACTTATGATTTTCCTGAAAAACTTTTCCCGCATGTCTCCGATTCAGTCTCTTACGTTTTAACTCTAAATTTACAGGAGTATTTTACATTGAATGTTTTTTCCAAGCTGTTCAATTTGTGCATTGTTTCGTAGACTTGTTACTTTACTACGATAATACCTATAATTTTGTTTGTTGATAAGCAAATATTCCTTGTTTTCTGTAGCTTTGTAATATACCTCGCACTCCCAGGCTCCTAGCATCATAATTGTTAATCAATCATGAAAAAACGAACTTTATACGACACCAACAGCCGAACCAAGGCACTTGCCTTTGAGAGAAAAGTTTTGAATTTACAATTTGTTTATTTACATATAGTAATTATTATTTTTTAAACTTTTTTTTGTTTCATATTTTCTTTTTCTCTGCAAAGATCCCGGACTGCAAGAGACTGCAGAAACCAAACCTGAAGAGACAGAGGAACCGGAAGCGGAAGATGACTTATCAGATGTCCCGGATAATGAGCTTGGTGCTGTGGTGGAGTTTGATGAGGATGAACTCGATGAAGCTCAGACCGAGGCTGATGTTAAAAACATCACAACTAAACATCAAATCACAATCGAGGAACTAAAGAGAGAAGTCCTGGGCTCGGTAAAACAATAATCTTTACTTTATAAAGCCCTGCCTGGCCAAAGTAGACGCAAGTTGAAAGCAGTTGGGTCCACTTGCGACTTCCTTTTAGCCAGGCCTTCTGTGCACTTGCGTTGACTTGCGATGACTCAATTGCGCTCACTTTGGTCGAGATAAAATTTGCACGCAACTCGGCGCAAATTTTCACCGTTTGGCCAACCAACCTAATTCAAGACAAGTTGAGTGACACACACTTGTTGCTATAGCAACCTATTAGGCAATGAAATACCAAGACATTAGCCGCGCTGGAGTAAGCCCGTAGCCTTGAGATGGGTCTTTTTGCGACTCGAGGAAACTTGCGAATATGTCTGGCAACCAACAGAAGTCTTTAGGCAAGTTCACCTTGCGACTGCTTGTGAGTCCAGTTGGTTAGGGTTTAAGTCTTCAGGATCCACTGTAGATCAATGCCTTTTTCCTCCCTTTCCATGCGGAAGAGGCGGGGGGGGGGGGGGAGCTTGAAGGGTTTATTTTTCTGGCTTTTGGTTTCACAAGGAAGGGAGAGACGGCCTATTAGATTATCTCCTAGTCGCAAGTGTCGCGTTTTAATTATCTGCATAAGCGTCTTCATAATTGCTCGTCAATGTCGACTTGTTTTACTCTTGTTTCTAATGGACGTAATCACGGAAGGGGAGGGGATTCATTAAAGAAAAAGCACCAAACTAGAAAAAAATAAATGCAGCAAATAGAGCTTAAATCTCAGCCTACATTGCATCAAGTAGTGCGGCTTTTGTTTCGTTTACTTGTGAAACTTTTTTTGCTGTTGCTTATTTTCTTAGCTACAAGGTATGGAACTCTTCAAGGCGTTTTTAGACGACACTTCGGGTAAATATTTATTTAGTTTCTGGCTGGACGCTGAGCGCTTTAAGGAGAGTTTGGAGTCTGAACCAGAGGACACGCTACGAGAGCAAATGACGAGATTGTTCAGGTGGGCATTTTTGCGGAGTCGGCTTTGTTAATGTCGTTACTCGGTTCTTTGCTACTTATTGCACAAGCTCGACAAAATGAGCTACTCTCGAGAGTTCCGTTACAGGATCGATTTTGATTGTTTTTGAAAATCAACGGAAGTAAAACAACAGCGAATCGATTAAATTTCGTTGTTGGTAATCCGTGTCAATCTTCTCCATCCTCAACCATCCTTGTTTCCTTATGGTTTATTATTATCTTTTTAGTGTTTTCCTATCTTTATAAAGCATTATTTTTAACTCAAAATGCCGTGACGCTGCCCCTTTAACGGTGGCATCCACGAACAATTGAATGGTCACTTTGGAATGGCGGATAACCTGTGTACAATCCCCTTCTCCTTAGTCTCCTCCGCAGCCGTTTTTTTGGATTTCACGCAACGTTCCCCCAAAGAGGAGAGAGCGTTGCGTGATACCCCAAAGAAATCTGCGGTCTCCTTTCGATAGTTAAAGTGGCCGAATAACGTAAACAAAACTTGTTTTTCAACAGAGAAATTCAGGACAAGTACAAGAACTCTCTGACAGTCGATGCGAAGGTGAAGCTCTTATCAGTTTTACATCTATTGGTTTTCATCAGGCGCTTTATTCAGTGGTTTTTAGTTCTGGGGAGTCTATTTTCAGTGCATCTCTGAAGATTTTTGATGTATTTCTGCTTTATTTTGGCAGAAGTAGTTTAATAGCATTCATTTATTTTATTCAAGGAACAAATTGAGAGGGCACTATATCACAGGGGCCTGACACAGGACCTCTTTGCAAGAACCCAATACGATATGCTGAGGAGATTACGCTCGTATTGGATCCCAAGGTTCCTTGTTCACGTGGAAAGAAACAATGACTTTGAGTAAGGAACTTAAGAGAGTGAATTATATGTACTTATTGGGTGCTTTCCATTATGCCAAAAACTACGAAAATTTCGGTCGGAAATCAAATGGAAAGGTCTGTTTCGGTTCGGTCCGATCGGAATATTTAGGACCATCTCTGGAGGTGGTCCAGTTTGACCCTTCACACCGGTCGGACTGAAATTTGCCGTTATATTTTGAACCGGCGCATTGCCCTACTTTTCTTTAGTAGATTTCACTTATGTAGGGAATTCGGGAAAGGACAGATGAAAAATGGTATTCCCACTGGTCTCTGAACAGTCGGTTTGGTATAATGAAAAGCACACATTGACCGAACGGGAGGACCGGACGGGAGAATATTTGGCGCGAGGTCAGAACGTACGGACTTCGCTGCGTTCGGTCCGTACGTTCTGGCCACTCATACATGCGCTTACTGCATCCATAAAGGTTTAAAGGAAGCGCCTTCGGGTTTAGTTCGTATTAGAACCAATTGTAAATTTATCTAGGACATCCTATCTGATTTAAAAAGCGCCAGCCTCTCGAATCTGAAATGTTTGGTCAGTCGCTAAGTTGGTATGTCGCTTGTTCGGTCATTCGGTTGCTTGGCCGACTGCTCCGATCGGTCCATTATGTTTGCTCTATGTACTATTTATATGCGGCCCCAAAGGGTATGGTTTTCGACCACGCTGGATTGAAGGAGGGTAAACTATGTTTTTAATGTTTTTCAACATTGGCAAATTTGTACCCCTTCTCAAGTGTTTATAAAATCACAGACTATGGTCTGAAAAGGTACAGGTTTCAAGGTACGGGCCGCCCACCGCCACCGAAAACTTTATGGGGGGTCTCTTAGCTCTGTTTGTTCAAAATAGCTCTTCGATTTATTTGTGACCGTACTGGTAGTCAACTTTTCCCCCTTAAACATTCTTTTTATACTTTTTCAGAGACCAGTACATGGGTTTTAACAACCTGAATCGCCCGCCGTCTGGCTTGAGTCTCTTTCCCACACTCTCGTTTGCTCATTCGTTGCCGCCTCTGGGGGAATGGTGCCGAGAGGTTGTTCGGTCACGCCAGTGGGACCGTGACATCATGGTGAAGGAGAATAGGAACAAGTCGGCGCGGAGAAGACTAAGTCGAATACCTGAAGTGTGAGTGTTAACGATGACCAAATTGAAACTTCTCTGTATTCCATCATGACAATTTTAAATATTTTGAGGATGGAGTTTAGCAAATTCTGCAAACAATGATGGAAAGAAAAAGTCACATGCAGGATTTATTCAGGGCTAGAACCTTGGGAAAAGCCTGTTGAAGAACATTGTTGATTCTCTTGAGCGAAGCAGTACCAGACCCCGCGCACTTACAGTCGTACTTACAGTATAACGCAATATGTCACTGTGTCTGCGATATTTTAGAGGTCAAGCGCTGGCCAAGGGTGAATAAATGAAGCTAATGCCACCATAGATGCGTATACTTAACGAATTTCTTTTAAACTCAAACAGATTTAAACTAAATAAAATAAATCAACAAAAAGCAACATGGCTGTGCGTTGATTAATTAGTGAATGTTCTAATATAGCCGTGATAGTTTTTCTGCTCTTGTCCTTAGGAATGAAGAGCAATTCACTTCAGCACTCCGGGTCGAGAAGGAGGCAGGGTGTCCTTTCAAACGCTACTTAGAAAAGTAAGATCGCAATATCTGGGCAATGTGTTTTTAGTTTACGATGATTTCTCTTAAAACAACTCTGAAACGGTCTGTTTATACAGAGTGATCTGTCCAAGGGACGCACCATTATTTTTCTC
>CM042759.1:16252898-16280921 GCA_022496165.2 Catalaphyllia jardinei | reverse complement strand
CGCAACCCGCTAGTTTGATCGTTCTCAATGATTGGGAGCCTAGAACAGGCTAAGAGAGTGTTGGTAAAGTGACTCGCGCAAATGGAAACTGTAATTTTACACTGATTGTCAAGTATTCCAAAGTAGGCCAGGAAAACTGGTTGAAACATATATGGCCACACCGTGGGTTGGCGTTCGAGTGTGTCACTTGCTTTTATTTACTGACACACCGTTCGGCAATTAAGGCTGATCCACCTTCTCAGCACGTGTCGTGCGGTTCCCAGCCACCAGCTACCACATGTGTTGTGTGGAGCTGGCGCTTAAAGGGGTGCTTTGCACCCGCCTCGGCAGTAAAGGGCAGAGTATATAGGGCTTGTAGTCCCGAAGGCCGAGACAGCTGTCCATGGCTGCCACTGCGTCGAGTACTGGCCAGACCGTTGGTTGGTGTTCGAGTGTGTCACTTGCTTTTATTTACATATATGATGTTCATTTTAGCACGCACAAGATGCCGCTGGCCGGCTTGAGGGCACCCCAAACACGCCTGGGAGCTTCAACAAAGGAGACACGTTTGAGAGCTCACAGAGCTTCCTGCAGCTGTACAGAAAAAGAGTGAGAAAAACCAAGGTGAGTTCAACAGCCAAGAAATACCTCTATTGTAAGTAAGCTGCATGCGTTTTGTCGCGCAGTCATTTGGGTCGTCATGCAACGCTATGATCCTTGCGTGACGACTAAATATAACGACAGAAAAGGAGACGACATTAATTTTCTTATATTTCTTATATTTTTGATTTTGTAAAGAGCACTGGTAGATCTGCCCCTACGAAAGACGATAAAGACAACTTTAAGAAAGTTCTTCAATCGATGCACGGACGGCTTTCTGTTAAAATGGAGTATTTTAGACGCTATCTGCAAACGCACGGTGAGCCGGATGGATTCCCACGCCTCGAGAACGATCTTGTTTTCTATTTAGAAGTTCAGAAATTCAAGGTATGGAACATTTATCATCTATATTTAGCCACTCCCGCTAAGGAACTTTTAGGAGGCTTTTAAGAGTCTCGTTAAAAAGCGCTTGCCCAACCAACAATCGAAATTTACAAGTTCTGACAAGAGATTTCTTTCTTGGAGTATTAGCCTGCGAACAGGCTCGCTCGTTTGGATAGGATATCGAGGGCAAAAGTGGGAGAGCCGCAACCGAGAGCTGGCGAGAAGAATGGGGCGAGGAAAAGTGAGCCTGCACGCGAGCTATTGATTTTTTAATTCCCCGCGTTCGCTGACGAAAGCAGCGATCCGATTGGTTAAAATTGACAGGTTACAGAAACCAGTACAACCTTAGTGCATTTCACATCACGCGAACGGTCTGTAGACTTTGGTCCAGGAGCGTTCCTCAAGCTTTCGATTAATTGTGACTTAAGTTTTGAACTAAAACTAGAGCAGAAAATAGCTGTGATTTCTTTATTGGAAGGGAGGGATGTTTTCGCAGTGATGCCGACCGGTTTCGTTAAGAGTTTTTTTTTTTCAGCTGTTCTCCACAGCGATCGTACAGAAAAAGATTTGAGAAACTTGAGTATCCGAACCGTGTGATTCTAGTTATTTGCTCATTGATAGGCCTGATTGAAGACCGGATTAAGGAAGGGCAACCTCTCGGTTTGACCTGTGCTTCGCTACAAGATGTAATTGACCTTTCTAGCGAGAATCCTTTGCCACAACTTCTGTTTGCATCAGCAGAGAAGGCACTCGACAATGACCTGAGAGGATCCTCAAAGACAGATCTTCAAAGGTTCGCCAACAAGTTGAATTCATAGTCATAGACAAATCACACACACTGTAGAGATCTGGACGGACAAAAATGGTCGGTAGAAACTGAAGCTTTCGCTTTTAGCTTGAAGAATTAATTTGAACATGCGGTCGGGCATTTATTGCTATTGTACTCTCTTTCGTATTTCTTTCATCTGGTTCCCTGTATTTCGGAATTTTAGGTTTTTAAAGTGAACTTTATTTTTGCACACTGGATTTCTGCATATTTAATTTGCGGCAACCATCGCGGTTTGTTTGTTTAGTTTATTCGCTTCGTTCAAATATACTCTTTGGAGTCTTAGAGCGCTTTCCATTCGACCATTGGGCTGGCGCTTTTGATGTCGATAAATTCCCCATGTTTGGCGGGTCAACGTTCAAAAACTCGCTTCCCGTTAGACTTGAATTTGAAATAGCAGTTTTATCTTAGAGGAATGAAAAAGCCTTGTGTCTAATCAAAAAACCTATAATGGGTTTGGTACAATTCAATCACCATAACATTGCTAACGTGAGAGGACGAAGGACGTCATTCTTCATCGTTCTCGTTGTATACTTGGCTCTTACGCTGGAATAAACCACTCGAGCGCGTAATCTCTCCCGCTACGTTATCTACAATCCCGGACAAAAGTAATCACGTATCCCCCCTAATCAATGCTGGAAAATATTGCGATTTTTTCCAACAAAAAGGGGAAAATCACCAGATGATCAAAATTGTAAGTGGGGGAGGGGAGAACATTTTTGTGTTCCAACGTCCTGGATTGTCGAGTTATGCGGCCACGACGGACACGACTATTCTGCTATGCTAGAAATCGGACAGCGGAGCAGGGTGCGCTCTTGCCCCTCTAAGCGGACTCTAAAGGAAACTTTGGACTGGACGGGGGTGAGGGGTAGGGCCGAACAGAGCATTATTTTAAGTGTATTGAACTTTTTAAACCTGCCATTTGAATTTTTTTTTTAACAGGAGCTGTTCAACTACATGGATGATGTAAGTCGGTGTTTGAAGTTTCTTTGTCTGTTTTCGTGGTTAGCTATCGTGGTTCAGTAAATAATAAGTCTTGATTCTCCTGTTAGGTTTCTTTGAATCGAAAAGTAGAAGCAATCATTGAGTGTTTCTTGGACTCAGCCACCCCTCCCTGGCTTCAGGTAAGTCAACTTTTCAAGTAAATCTGTAGCCTACGCAGGCTATGTTTCAGTTTACATCAGGACATTGTATAACATGTACGCCTTGTTTGATTTCCTAGCTCTAAAAATTTGGGTGACACACTTTTTTATAAATCAATCATCTATCGTATCCCAGATTCTTGACTTTATCCATTGAATGGTTACGATTTTTAGTTTTGATCACTTGACTGGTGAAAACCGAGAATTAGTAACTTGATTAATGTACATTCAAGATGTCGTGACATGTCTGTCGGTGTCTGTTTTCGCGCAAAGTTTCCGGTCACATTTGTGAATGAAAAATGCACCCGCGAAATGTTTTTATGGCGCTTTTATGCCTTTTGCTTTTATGCAAAACCTGTTCTTGCTACATCAATTTTTAGTTTTGGTTGCTAGGATTCGCCTGTTATGGATTTTGGACGTTTACATGTAATTCAGCTTAGAGATCCTTAGAAGACGCCGCCATCGCTTTCATCCGTACTGTAGCGTACTGGATATTTCCTCGCCCTGTAGAATCTTGGTTCGAAATCCATCTGCACCAGCGCCATTTTCCTGAGACCTTGTTCCGAAGAATTATGCGAATGGGAAGAGAGTCATTCGACGATTTACAGACGGTCAGCGACTTGTAAAAGGGCTGACCTAACTTCGTTCAGTTTACCGTCTGTCATGTTGCACAAAACACGTGGTAAAGGCTGTCCTTCAGCCTAGCAGACCCCACTCATCGCCCGCCAGCTTTTTCAATCCTCCACTGACAGAGACGGATAACTGGGATGAGATCTCCGTTGAGTTCTTGAGTATTTATTGTCGCAGAGTGCCTACCTCCACTCCGATGCTTCACATTACGTTTTCGTGGTAGCTGAGTTGCACTGGCCGGCCATTAAATTGTTGAGTTGAAAACCATCCGATCTGTATGATGTCACGTGATGTTTTTGAACTATACAAATTTTCGGAGGCCCCCCCCCCCCCCCTCCTAGCCCAACAATTTGTCCAGAGCTCCCCTTTCAGGTGTCTAAATATTTTCGGAGCCCCCCGTCAATATGTTAATCCTCCCCACCCTTCCCCCCCCTCGCCTTGTCATATTAAATGAACTTTCTCATAAGATGGAAAAAATTCTGTCACAGTCACATTGCTGATATCACTTTTGCATTGTCACACACTGCTCGCAAGTGCCTGTTTCTAGGATCTGACGCCATGACTCTTCTGCACATTTTAGAGAGACACATATAGAGTACTTTCTAAGTCAAATTTAACTCGCGAGTACATTAATATCTGTGCCAGCTGAAACTGTAAATGAGGTCTTGAAAATGCCGCCTGAAGCCATAGCGCAAGCAATTCAAAGTCCGAGGTCACAGTTTTTCGCCATGTCTCACAAATCAGTTTAACAGGCATTTCTATTGAAGGGGAATAGACCTGGCGAAGAATACTTTAAGGGCAACTTCAGAATACCCAGCAACTCCATTTGCATGTGTTGGTGTGCTTTGAAGAACGAGGAATATAACAATGGTTGCCATTCTTATTCAAAAGGGGGATTCATGCTGACGTCATTGTTTACATTTTTGCTCATTTGCATACAGCTTTGCTTACAGAAATAAACATGTTAGATATAAATTGACTCCAGACACCTAAAGAGCTAGCAAAACTTAATACATGCTGAAATTCGTAGCTCTTTGTGTGTAATATTGAAGGAGAAATTGTCTTTCAAAAACTGCAAAATTTCTGGGTGGCAAAAGCGCTAATGAGCTCATACATTCTTTGTTAAATTTTGAGGTTTTAAACCCATGTTGCACAAAAAGTACTCAATACATCAGGCTCATATTCATTGGCAGAGATAATCGTACCATGACCTTTCAATATTCAGAACTGATTTATTTGTAGCTCCTTCAGAAGCTGAATTGCTTATGCTAATGAGGCAAATATTGTAAACAAGGATTCCCCTATAAGATGCTAATAAGTTGCGGGGTATAGCGATACTCACCGTTACGTCACCTATTGTCATTAATGTGACAACCATAGGTTTATTGGCTGTCGAAACAAAGGATTCTTTCCTTCTGTGGTTGGAAAAATTTAAATATCAAAAGACTTGTTTGTAAACAGTGAGTATCGCTATTCTGAAGTTTAGCCATAATTGCTAAAACAAGACCGTCGTTATTAAAATTTAATGAAATACAAAAATACTCTTGCCCTGGTCCTGGAGGTTTTCCTTCATTTTTCTCCGCATGCGAGAGCTGCAAGAGAGCCGCGAAACGGTGAACAAGAGTCGCGACTCGTATTCGCTGCTTCGCGAAAAATCAACAAAAACCTCTGGGACCAGGGTAAAATAAACCTAGCCGACCTGCTACAATATGAAAGGCGTCTGATGTTTATTAGGTTTTCACGCTGTCACGAACAGGTCGTCCAGAGCGATTTTAATTGTATGAAACACATCGATGAGTTGACGAAATGAAAACGCAATTCATTTTAATAAACACGAGAATGAGATCGTACTTGCTTTCGAACCGTAAAGTAATAAAATTTGACTTTTATCGGCAAACCTTTTTCCAGTTCATACATTTTCAGAGATCAAACACGGCTATTGAAATGAATACCATTAATCCATTCAACACCCGCACAGTAAGCGCTTCCCCGTGTTCTCACGCCATTTTCGCTCGAGTTGAAAATGGTGGCACTGTAGCATGAAATGCCTTTCAACCCCAAGTTTCAGTGTTCCTTGATCTCTTCACAACTTCGTGACACATCTGTTATGATATTCCCTGGTGGGTTTTTATATGGAACTTTCATAAAATCACCATACGTTGACCTCAATATTTTTCGCCATTCACGCGGCGCAGGCAAGAGGAATCCATCAAAATTCACTTCTGTCAAAGGGAAGATTTCACTTGATTTTCTTACAGTGGGCCCGAAAATTCGTCGCCAAAACCAGCTCCCATCGTACAACTCGAGGAAATTTCCGTCGGTGTCGCTTTCGAGTACAAATATATCTAACTGAAGGCCGTCCTTGTGTTTACAAGACAAACAAGTCTTGTAGCAACTGTGTTTATCTCGTAGCTTCCCAAGAATGCCGGTGAGAGTTGGAACTTTGTAATAAGGGTCTGTCTTTTCGGTTTGAAAGAAAATATCGTCGGGAAGTTCATTCACACCATAATTAATAAACTTTTCAAAGTCTGCTTTAGGAATGGCAATGTCGACATCATTATCAAACGGGTTATGTCCGTGATGTCTTGCTGCGCCTAGTAGACTTCCTCTGTACAACCAATATCTGATACCATGCTTTTTAGCAATGAGATCAAATAATTTAATCATCCTTGTCAGTACCAACTGGCAGCGGCGAAGCAATGTTGGTCCTTTTTCACGAATATCCGGACAGTCAAACTCGCCATTTTCTTTGCGACCGCACCGAGCCATTGCTGTGTAAAGAGTCGGATGTAAATCGGCTTCTTGCACGTAATCGTAAGATTCCATTAAAAGTGTTTTCATCGCGAAAATCCAAACAATCAGCACAAAAATTGCTGATAAAAAGGCAGTGTTCTTCCTGTTTATACGGAGAGCTGAACGAAGACCCGTGCATCGCCAAAAGATTTTCATGACGCTGAAATGTCTCGATTACGGTTTTCACTGGTCAGCGTCGACTGACATCCCAACCACGTGTCGACCGCGTAGCCTTCACGCGTGACGTAGCAACGTAGTGACGGGATTTTCAAAGCGACTGGTGCTAAGGGGAATTTTCGTGATTCGTGAATGGCCTAATTTTTTCTCGTGAAATGTGAAATGGCTTGTTTTTTTCTCGCGAATCGTGAGCTGTGAGCCGTGATTTTTCAAAATAATTCACCGTGAAATGAGTAAGAATTATTTTACTCGTCGTGAACTGTGATTCTGGCTGTGCCTTCTATTATTTATGTACCAGTCAAATCGAAGCTTAAACATCCCCCCGGGCATACCCCGGGCATTTGACGTCTTTTCCTGCCCGGTAGGGAGGGGATTTGATGAACTAACGAAATTGATTGACATAAAACGACAAGAATATGCTAATAACAGTGATGAATTTCGTGGTTTTCACGTCACGCAAGTAAGTATAATTATCACGCAAGTGAAAAATAAATCGCTTTCCATTCAATAAATTGAGTCAAGAAATCGCGTTGAAAAAAATCCAGTTTTCCAGTTTTCCCTTATTGTTATGAAATTGCTGAAATATACACTAACACTTCCTCTTTTTATGACATCGAATCTTTTCAGAAATTTACTCTTCTAAAGAAAATGACAAGCTTCCTTTTCCCCCCCCCTCCCCACCCCACCACTAGCACCACCAGCCACCAGCACCACCCTTTAACATACGATTACTCCCCCGGTCTCTTAAACCTCAGTTCTTTTGTTATCCGACCCCAGCTCGCCTTCCGGTTAATTCACAAAGCCTCCCCCAGCTATTTAATATAAGAGCACTCCTCGGGTCTTTTAAAACTCAGTTCCTTTGTTATCCGTAGATCGACATCGGACCTGAACTCGCCTCCCGGATAATCCACAAAGCTCAAGTGTTCTCTTCAGGAAAGAAAATCCCTAGGGAACAAAAGGACCCGGGACTCTTTGATGAAGCACAGAGTGTTCTTTTCAAAGAGATGCTTCCTTACTGGGCAGGATTCTGCAAACAGTACACTCAACCTGCAGACGAAGGGAAAGTGAAACTACCTCGTAAGTACTCGCGATCTAGCCCCTTTTCAAATATGCGGTCATTTTGGGGGATATTTAGAAGTTTCCAAGATATTAAGAAAACGTTATGACATTTAGTTTATTTATGCATATTCGGAAATATTTATAGCTTCTTGCTTAGACCAGTGTTTTCCTCGCTATTGTCTTGACGAAAAAAAATACCCAATGTTATGCAAGGAACCATGTTATTCAGTTCAAAAATGTATGCCATTACCATATCACTAAAAGCGCCGAAGAAGCAATTTTCCAAAAATCTACCTCCACAATTTGTGCTATTCCTAGAAACGTATTACAAATTTGGACTAAGTGCTTCAAAATCAGTCAATTTAAAAGAAAAAATCGGGATATTTAGAGGATTCTCCGTAATATTAAGAAAATTTTTGCGAATTTCCGGAAAGATATTTAGGCAATTTTACGTAATACTTGTGGAATGGAAAAGCCCATAATGATCTCACTAGAAATGTGGAAGAGGCCTTTCGCAACAGTTGGTCACGTGAAGTGCAACAGTTAGTCATGCGAAGTGCAACAGTAAGTCACGTGAAGTGCAACAGTTAGTCAAGTGAAGTGAAACAGTTGATCACGTGAAGTGCTTTTCAAAAGGACCCTGATTTGGTGATTGGTAACGCATAATATATCGGACATAAAGAAAGAGCATCAGCTTTCGTGCAAATTTTCAGGTTCATGCCTTCTCAGAGGGACATTTTATGGACGTTAGAAATTAGAACGATTTGTCCGGGAGGAAACACGTTTGGAATAAGGCTTATAGAGGGATTACCCCCCCCCCCTCCCCGGGAACTCTCATAGTTAAAGAACGGGGGGTACTAGTCGGAAATATTGAAAAGAACCCCAAGGAGGTACCTAGACGGTGTTTTGTGGGCGTGGCTTGAAATATTTTTCACCCCTAAGAGATACCAATTCTCTAAAACACCTCATCTTGAGCTACCGTCAAATATATTTTTTAGCTCAATATCCTACAAAACACTGCAAAAGCTCCCGCTGTGAACTATTGATGCTTAACTTCCTAAGAGGAACCAAAACCGCGTTTTTAATCCCTAAAAGTTACGACAAACACCCCCGTCCCTTTTATATTGGAGTCCCTCTCCCGGGTTCGGGAGACGGGGGGGGGGGGGGAAGAAATTTCCCTTGATACTCTGATTGTCAGTCGTACCACTGTCAATGTAGGAGGCCTCACAAGTAATTTTTTCCCACCCAGCCACCAAGCAAGAGAAACTTCTTCAGAAGCGTTACGCGGAGTTCCTGAAATATCCCGCGGTTACCAAGGCCATCACGCTTCCTCTTATATTCCCTTCTACGTATGGTCAGTCCAAGAGTGAGCTGACCTTTTCAGTGTCAGATGGAATGAAATGGAAGGTAAGAAGAAACATTGAGCGCAAACAGATTTATATTCGGCTTTGGCTGAGGAAACTTTGAGGCGCGCAAAATACAACTGAGAAGCAAAATAAAATCGCTGCAGACAGAGAACTTAGAAATTCGTTTAGCCCAGCGTAGTATAGTCTTGCCAAGGATAGCGCAGAATACCCGCTTTCAGTGTTACCTGCGTGGGCCCCATCTTTCGACCTTCTTTCAATTAAGAAATAGAAAACATGTGCCGTGTTTGTATCGAGTTATACAAACACGAGTGGAAGTTTGGGAGAACGAGAAATGCTGTGGGAACACGAGCCGCAGGCGAGTGTTTCCACAGCTTTTTCGAGTTCTCCCAAACTTTCACGAGTGTTGGTATAACTCTATACAAACACGGAGTACATGTTTTCTATTTCTTTTAGAAAACACCACGACGAGAAAAAGGAAAACAACTTGTTAACTTTGATTATCAAAATGTAAGTTCTCTTTGCTCGCGCCATCACTACGTCAACAGCACGCGCTAGTTCTGTGTCTACATCGAGTTATACAAACAGGATTTTTAACCAGTCAGCGCGCGTGCTTTTTTTTAGGAGTGTTTTCTAATATGCTATGTAAATGTCTGAAAGGTCGTTTAACTATGAGACTGGCAATTTTCTTGATTATTAGTGGAAGAAATATAACGACAAATAAAGCTGAAGAAGATTGTGGACTTTGGGTATTTCCCGATCTATACGGGATAATTCAAACTATTTGAGTGTAGAGTCGATCGGCTCTCAACAGTGATGTTCAGTAGAAACGTACCATTACCTCTTTCAATATTCACAAAGTGAAAAATAGTTGATTTATCTCTCACGGAGTGACTTCTTGATACTCCTAGCATTAGTTTGATCTGAAATAGATCCGTCTTTCGTCATTGAAAGTCGGGTTTGAGCGTAAATATGTTTGTTGTACGTACATTTGTGTCGAAGGTCAGGTTACATAGCATGTCGAGAAATGGTAGGACAGTCGGACAGCTAAGGTTTGACAGCCGCTCGTACTGCGGGCGCAGCTGCGAATTGCGTATCACTGAAAGCGGGTGTAATACTAGGTATCCCTTTTCGCAATACGTAGTTGAATTGCATGAGAAAGTCTCGTGCTTGTTTTTCACATTTATACCGCGTATTCCACAGTTTACCAGCTGTTCCTTATTTTACAGGAATCTAAGGACCTTGAAACAGCTAGTGTCGCGTCGAGTGCAGCCGGAAGTGTTCGAGGTAGACCCGCAGAGAATGGGCCCACCATAGACCTGGCCAATCAACAAACACAAGTAGAAGTAAACACGTGACAATAGGTACCCTGTGATAGGGGTCTCGCCGGCAAACCATAAGGGGTTCCCTCAGGAAGGCACCTTCTGTGGGGCATTAGGCTTCCAGTAATACTTAATTTGCTAACAACTGACGTCGTCTCAACTCTCGAAGGTTCCTTGAGTGACTCTTTGGCCCAGGCCAAACATCGGACTTCACATGAGACGACCTAAAATGAAATTTGAGTCCGTTCAAACGGGTTAAACTCGACCGCTGGGTCAATCGTTCTACTGTCTGAAGCAGACGGATAGAACGTGATGGACGAACTTATCATGAACTTAATTCGCTTAGTTTAGTTCGTATCATGTGAACCTAAGAGAACTGTTTGTAAAACAGAAACTTTTCATCTTCGCAAGTGTGATAAACGTCAACTTTCTCCCTATCGTATTACCACATTGGCAAGCACACAGGTGAGGAGAATAGGAAAACTCATCGACTAATCGATATTGTCTTGATAAACCGCCAAACTCTCAAAACTATACTGACTGAAATGTATGGAGTAGGTAGGGAAAATTTATATTTTGAGCATGACATCAGTAAGTTGGATGATAAAGAGCTTTGGACTCGTTACCAAGGGTTTTGTTTGATTTCTTATGTTATCCATTACGAACAGCCTTAAATTAAGAGGCGCAAAATGTCCCCATTCACGCCCCGTTCACACTACACCAGAGGAATTTGAAAACGGTGCTTTCACTCTAAAAACGCATCAAATGTTTTCCGCCCACACTAGGCCGGAGGAATTTCAAAACGCAGCAATCAGCGGTCATTCAGGATTTATATCTGAGGAAAACTCGGAAAGTGAAATCACGTGATTATCGTGATGTCGTCATTTTCGAAAAGCTCTGTTTTCAAAATGTTTTCCGTCCACACGAAAATTAAAAGCCGGGCCTATTTCTAATTCCTTCGGTTTGAAGCGCGTTTCCGAAAAGCTCCGTTTCCGCGACGGATTAGGTTTGGCCTAACCGTGGAAATAACGCTGCGTTTTCAAATTCCTCCGCGTAGTGTGGATGCTACTTTAGTGCCAATAAAGTGAAATGTAAAGCCCATCCAATGTTTGTTTAATTTTCTGATGGAAGACAAAAATCGTCGGCTGCTTTTTTTTAGATTTGAGAAAAAACAACAGAGGAAGGCTTTGTGTCAATACCAATCTAAGCCTTTGGCCCTTTGCACGATCCAGTCACATGGACCAAAATCACACATGCTGGGACGCAAGTTGCACATTGGGACTCGTACCAGTCCACCTTGACCTGACTTCGTTTTGGAAGTTCCAGTGCATGTGCAACTTAAGCCCAGCAAGTCTGATTACCATGTGACCGGATCGTGAAAGGGCCTATCATTTTTATATCAATAGGTCCTTAGCACGATCCAGTCACATGGTACGGAATCAATTATGCTGGGACGCAAATGACGCAGTGGGACTTCCAAAACAAGGGAAAGTCAGGCTGGACTGGTACGAGTTCCTTTGTTTTGGAAGTCCCACTGTGGAACTTGCGCCCCCGGATAATTCATTCCCTACCTTGTGACTGGATCGTGCAAAGGGCGTATTATTACTTGTTAAGTTGATCAGTATTAAACACACTTTGCTTATAATAAGTCGTGCGATAATATTTATTTTTGTACAAGATATTTTGGACAGAGTATAACATTTTGTAAAGATATTTTTAATTAAATCAATAAATACGATTATTTTGTGAAACTTTTGTTGTAGTTTGATATTCTTATATCTTGAGGAGGCAGCGTGTCCGAGTGTTTTAAGCTGCTGGATTTAACATTCGAAATCTGGAGGTATCTGGTTCAAATCCTCCACCCTTCCGCTCTCTGGAATTGTATTGGAAGTCCCGAGTTCCATTCCTCGATCACGTCTAAATAGCCAACTGGTCAGCCTCATACCAGTTGGGATTCTTAATAGTTTATGTTTTATTTGCAATATTTGCATATCAGTGCCTTCAGCGCTATTTGTGCGTTCCATTTTCATTCGCTTAGACTATCCTAGGGTTCTCAGATTCCAACAATAGTAATTTTCTTCGTAATGTATCAGAACAGAAGAGAAGAGAAATCTGAAAGCAGTTGTAAGATCAGAATTAGTCTTTAAAAGGAAACAACATTTTTCATTGAACAAAACATGTTAGCTTCCATTGCGGCTCGCAAGCAATTTTGCGACCATAGCCATAAGATTGGCCCTTGAAAACGCTCTTCAAACGGGGGAAATTTGACGGAAAAGAGTTTGAAAACGGAGCATTTCGGAAACGATGCAGTCACGACATTTATGTAATTTCACTGTCGGAGTTTTCCTCAACCTCAAATCCCGAATGAACATTATTGCTGCCGTTTGAACGAAAGTAATCGTGTCTCAGTTCTTCCAAATTGGGCCGAGCCCTAGCTCAAAACCTGTGTCAGAAAGGTCGAGTTCTCTCGCGTTTCTGTAACCCTGTAAGTCTTAATAGGGAATCGAAAGTGGTTAACCCACGCACTCGTTTGTTAATAATCCACAACTCAAATTAAATGAGGCGAAAACATTTCAAAACGGAAGTTTTTGATAAGATTACATTTTAGAATATGTCAATTAAAGAATGACAGAATGACAAAAACATTTCCTCGAGTCGTTTTTCCCTTTTCCTTTCATGAAAACAGTGTGGCATGAAAAGGTCTTCCCTTTACACCAAGTGATTATATGGACAACTGAAAGGGTGAAAATCACCTCAAGCGATGAAAAAAGACAGAGAAAAGGAAAAAAACCTAGAACAGTACAAAGTGGAGAAAACAGAAAGAACTGACATTCCTTTGAAGTTTTTTCTCGCCTTCTTTGGATTTTAACCACACTGCATGACTAAGATAATAAAACTTTTATGGATTTTTGGAGGTATGCGTAAATGGTCACTGAATTCCCTGCCTTAGTGCGCCCGTTTCCTGTGTAGAAACAATTGGCCAAAAGGATTTTAAAAAGACCAAATTTCTTGTCCTACAGCTTAATGAACAATAAAATGGTCTTAAAATCACTCTTAATAGGAGATTAAAGTAGGAGATTAAAGCGAGAGGGAATCGTACTAACTCCTAATCTGGCATCATTGCGTCACTAAAATTGATTTACGTCATATGACGTGCCGTCGCCGGAAGTCAATCAAACGATTAAAATCAACTTCCTTTTTAAGTTAAGCTATTTTCAACGCTACAAAATTAAAGAATTGTCAGAAACCCCAAAAACTATTAAAAAAAAAGTGAAAAAACGCCTTTTTAGCAAAATTAAGTTTGGCACATTTATCAAACTCTGCAACATTACTGAAGAAGAAGAATTTTGTTAACTTTTTGTATACACTGCGAAATTAGTCTCTCTACTGAATTACGCTGAAAGGCAAATTACCTGACAAAGTTTTACGTATGAACTCTCCAGTGACTATTTCAGCTTTTCTTGTTGGTTACCATACCATAAAAAACAAAAAGAAGTCATAAAATTTGCAGAATGTTATTTGTTCACAAATCGTCTAAAATTGTCTGAGATTACTGTCTAATTTGAAGTTTGGTTTTCCGGACTTCTTCCCAAAGCCTGGAATAGTTCGATTGCTCTTCAGCCCTCGTACACAAAGAGCGAAAAAACAAAAATTGCGGTTCTGTCTCGAAATTGTACAAAGAAAATTCCGGAACTGCCAAGTTTGACTCGACTGGGTTCTCAAAAGAAAATTGAATCAATGTTTACCCTTCATGCAAGCCGACTGAATTAAAAGAAACCAGTTTATTGCCGGAGCCATCAATCATTAATCCTAAAATACATTTTGCATTGAGGAAGTGCAAACAAAGTTTATCAGTTGACCTTGCGGATGCTTAAACGACCCAACATAAATGCTGTTCGCACGTAGGCAGGCCGCAGAATGTTGACACCACACTCGAAAGAGGATACGGTTGCGCGGAACATCTTTAAAAAGAGGAATTTGACTATGCCTTGATGATATGAGCGAGTACTTTGCACAAAAACGGTCCGAAGCGATGCCAATAGACTTCATGATTGACAAAATACCTAGGGAGTTAGCTCACGGTGCTACAGTAAGCCGCGAGAGCAGTTTTAGCAGCGTGGAATTAGCTGCTTCGAATTCCCTGAGTCGCGAGAGCAGTTTTTCCAGCGCTGCCAGTAGCAGTGGAAGTGGGATTTTCGAAGCAGATTCCCCTCGGTCCCCTTCTAGATCAAGTTCCTGGAGATCGAACGAAGACCCTGGCGAAAGGCAGCTCATTTCTAGCGTAACCGATCAACAGTGCCAGAGATTGCATAACGCAAGAGCGAGATTTCGCAAAGCCAGGGATGCCCCGCCTTCTAGTGGGTCCTCTTCGACAGAAGCATTCCATACTCCACCCGAAAACGCCCGAACTATGACGAAACTCAGTTGCAAGCGGCCTGAAGTTCACGGACGAAGTGCCTCCGAGCCCGAAGTTTTTTCGAAAATCTCGAAGTCCAAACTTTCTTCCAGCCCTGCTGGTTTGGTGATAACTACGCCCCCGGTGAAAGGTTTCATAGAGTATCGTTTGCGATCTCGCTCCTTCACCGGAGAAGACGACACGGAAGAAGATAGAATTCTCAAAGATTTCTCCCAGTCACTCCTATTACAAGTCCCAGACAATGGTATCATGGAGAGTATAAAGCGGTCCTCTCCAGTCAGTCGCCGGAAAGAGGCCAAAGAGAAAATGGATAAGGTATATACCAACTTAGATTTTTATTTTTTATTTAATTTTCCAGTTATAACGCTTGTTTTTTTTTAAGACTCTGAAAGGAATTTCGCTTTGCGCGCTAATTAAATTCCATCGTGTGCCGAACTAGTGAGCAAAATTTATATTCTCTGCATTTAAATGATCTTAATCGTTTTTGACAACAACTGTGACAACACAGGACAACAAAACTAAAGCATGTCGAAAGCTTGAAAATCCGCTTTCCAAAGAATTAAAGTCCTGACCCGCGTACTTAAGTTTTCTACTGGGAAAGCTGTATTAGTAAATTACGAAATTCTCCACTTTTTGAAATCGGGAGCTCTAGATCTGTATGTTATAGATTTCTGCAGCACTGCACATTTTTTGCATACAATAAGCGGCGAGTATCGCACTTCCGCTTCAAATCTCCTATCCAAGCGGAATATCGAAATTTACAAAGGCCTTGACTGAAGACGTCTATTGTACGTCCTTCAATCTCTGTTAATACTCATACTCGTCCCTAGATGCCGCGCTCCTTTTGGTCAGCACCAAGGATCGCGAACTCTGGGAAGGTCCAACACCGGAAGTCCGCCATTCACAGACTTCCCGTCACTCTGCGCATGCTTTGAGTCAAGCCTAACAAATTTGATTGGCTAAGAGTACGAAACAAATTCTCTGCTCATGCTCAAAAACAACCCAAAAGTCGCGATTCTTGGTGCTGACCAAAAATAGCGCGGCCTCTGAGGACGATGGTTATTACTGAGCTAATTTCTTCCGGCAGTAGAGCATGCGTACATCGCGTTGTATAGTTGAAAAGCCAAGGAAGCGACGGGATGAAGTGACTTCACTAACTTGCCGGGCGCCCAAATTCAAGATAAAAGAAAGTTGAAAACAAAATTGAAAACTTCTTCAAATACTCTGTAGGTAGGGGTGTTAGGAACGTTTTGCTCGATAGCTTTCATTTGAATGGTCACACACTAGGGTTTTATCCCCAGACTTAAACGTTGGAACCCAGTTTGTACAGCATAATAAACAGTACCACATGAAAGTACTGCTCAATAGCTTTCATTTGAATGGTCACACACTATGGTTTCATCCACAGACCTAAAAGTTAAAACCACCTTGTACAGCATGGTAAACAGTATCACACCTGCATGAAAGTACTGCTCAATACCTCTCATACACTTAAAAGTAAAAACACCTTGTACAGCATAGTAAACAGTACCACATGAAAGTACTGCTCAATAGCTATTATTTGAATGGTCACACATGCACTAGGGTTTTATCCACAGACTGAAAAGTTAGAACCAACTTGTACAACATGATAAACAGTATCACATGTAAGTACTGCTCAATAGCTTTCACCAACTTTGTACTTCATAATAAACAGTACCACATTTATAGAAAACAACTACGGGTTTTCATTCCCTAAGATTTCATGCGCAGATTTAAACAATAGAGACTTGATCTTGGAAAGGGTAAGGGCTGGAAATGCTTCTCCCCAGCTACCGAGAACCTGCAACAGGCTAAACGTAACTGGCAAGGCCCAGTGGAACCTCCAGCTTCGATCTGCATCCCTGTTCTCAGAGGTAAAGAGGATGGCTTAGGAATGTGGAAATACTTAAGGATCACAACAAGCTACTGACAAGCTACTCGTGACTTCCAGAGATGACTCCAGAGACTCAATTTTTCTTAGCATAGGGAGAATCCGCTGAATGCTACCAGTGCAGGCGCAAGACACCACACATTTTTGGACGTAAATCCGATTTTTGTCGTAGGTTTACGAATCACGGTGTTGCGCCCTTTTTGGAGCATGGAGCATGTTAAACCTCTTTTGCTTCACCTTGAGTTTAATTATTTTATGAGTTACTCTTGACCTTTTGTCAGTTAATACATCAATAGTTACTTTACTTATGAATCTTGACAGCACGTCGGGAAAAGTAAATAAATGAAGCTGGGTTGATCATGTCCTATCTCACGTAAGCTAGCATGATGAGTCCTTCTACTTGATCATTCTGTATTCGTTGAGAATTCGAGTGAATCATAAATGTCACTGAAGGTTTCAAACTTAGGCCTGGTTTAAACGCCGCATTTTACATGCGCCGAATCAAATACTAATTTTAGTCGGCTCGAATGAATACTTTCGGTTGATTTGATTTAAACGTCGCATTGTTTTGCCGAATAAAATTGCCGAGCGCGAGTGACGTGTTTTAAATTCCGATTCGAGCAAACCTAAATTATTGAACATAATTTCAATTCAGTTCGGCACATGTAAAATGCGGCTTTTAAATCAACTGTTGAATTTCAGTCGCATATTCGACTGGATCAGTCGAATATTCGACTGATTCGCATCGAATTGAAATACGTCGCATTTAATTGATTTAGACGTCGCATTTTACGTACACTTAATCTGGCAATTCGATTCGGCGCATGTAAAATGTGATTATTTTTGGGTGGGAATACCATAGAGGTAAAGGACATTATATGCAAAAAAAATCGGATGCTAAAATTTCGGATGACTAATTTTTGGACACTTTTTGTTATCTCATTTCGGACAAAAACTTCGGACATTTTGTTGAAACGTACCGAAATTACCAAAAGTAAATTCGCGGCAACTGCAAAACATGAATTAGAATGAAACAACATCTGTGAAAATTAAAGTTTCACTGCACCCTCAAGGTTTTACAGATACACCAACGAGAAAATAACGCAAATTCTACCAAGCTGTTAGAGAGATTACAAGCAGTGTCTTAACTAGAGTTCACTCCTAAAGAAACTAAGAGTTTTTATACTGTACTGTAAATATCTCGGACGCTTAAGTAAAAGTTTCGGACAATTTTTTGCCAAAAACTGATCAAAATCGTCCGGAATTTTTTCCAAGTAATGTAATCGCTATTAACGCAGAAGGACGCATAAGAGCCTGAAAGATTTTGATTCTCTCCTCTCGCTGTTTCCTTGATTGCACAGATTACCTATGAACCTTTTTCGTATGTTAAGTAGTTTTCTTCAATACCAACGTGTTGAATTTGCTCAACTTTGGGAATTATTCATTTTTCTTTTGCTCTTTAGAATCTGCGCACAGCCTCATTTTCAGAAAAAGACTACGAATTGTTAAAGAAGGTGAGGAACTTCATAGATGTTAGAAATTTATACACTGTGGTGAGATATAAATTTCGCGAGCATAAGGCTTCACTCTTAGGATTGTCACGCACTCCCTCAGTCCTCCCCTCTCCACGCGGGAGAGGAAACAAATGTGGCAATTATAATGCATAAAGGTATTCATGTTTTTCCCTCTACTTTTTCTTATAACAGGAAAAAGATGATTTGCAACAGGAGCGAGACAATCTGAGACATGAGTGTGACCGCTTACAGTGCGAGCGTGACGCTATACAGCTAGAGCGTGACACTCTGATACGAGAGAAAGAAGAGTTACAAGCTGAACTGAACAACAGAAACGACGTCATACATCATCTTCAAGATCACGTGGTAAGTGACATATTTGCCGGCGTGTCAGGTCATGTGAGCCCACTTAATATTGTGTCGTGTTCACCTTGGTTTCTAGGTAGCATATTGTATCGGAACGATTTAATTTCAGAGACGTTGTTTTTCTATTTTTTGATAAACCATACAAAATCCCTCCGTTGGCAATCTTTTCATTTGATTGTTATAATTTTTCTGGGATAGGTAGCTATGCTTGTTTCCGCAAGTTGAAGGAGCTCATGCATGCTATTTTCAGTTATTTTATCCACTTACAAAAGTGCTTTCAAATTGGGGGAAACCTGAAAAAGCTACTTTACGAAAATAGGAAAGAAACAGGGATGGTTAAGCATAAGGTGGGAGAAGATTATCACGGATTAAAAAAATTTACATTTGAAAACCTTAGGCTAGCGATTTTGGGATGCGCAAGGCATCATCATCATCATCATCATCATCATCATCATTATCATCATCATCATCATTTATTTGCCTTTTAGATATGACAAAAATTAAAAAATACAGCACGTAGGTTGTAAGGCGAGGAGACCTCAGGAAATCACCAGGTTTATAAGAGAGGCCACCTCGACATCACAATATTAAGTTAGATTAAGGCTGCGAAGGAGTGCGGCAGAAACTACCTCAGAAACTATTTTAATAAAATCTCTAGCACTTTGTTCTTTAAGGTAGAAAAGCTTGACAAATTGGTAATAGAAGGAGGAAGACAGTTCCAGACCCTAGGTCCCTGGCAAAGAATTGTAAATTTCTTGATGTTAGTTCGACAGGAATGCACGCGATAATTACCGGCTGTTCTTGTGTCATATCTATGGACATGACTGCTTGTCATAAACAGCTTGAGGAAAAAAACCAGCGTTTCCCAGCTCTTCTACAAGTAGTCCCTCTTTCCCTTAGTCCGTCGCGCGTGAAGCGAAAAGAGTGAAAGAAAGAAAAAAATGGTCAAACAAAATACTTGAGCCAAGAAGCCAAGAAGCGCGTGCCTCCAGTCCCAAGGATTTTGCGAGGCTTTTTTTGCCCTGCGGTTTATTTGGGGTTACGCCCGATGGACAAGTGAAAGAGGGACTATACGTAGTCTAGGCTTTTACGACAAAGTTGCGAAAGTAGACTGTATTAAATGAAAGGTCTTAATGATCGGTGGATATCATTCTTATTTCCTTCACAGGCAATGTCAGTTCGCTCTCTAGCGGTAAACGATGAGACTAAATCGTCTACCAAGAAACAAAGGTCAAAGTCCGAAGTCCGCCGACCTGCATTCTATTTCCCGGATGAGTTAGCAAAGACAAACGCTTACACTTGTCTATAAAAGAAAACAATTCAACGCTTTCTCCTTGAATTAGTGATTACTACAGCGCAGGACGTTGAAGGGATTCTACAATGATATACACTGGCAATTTTTGCCATGAGGAACGAAGCACTTTGGCCAAAAGAGGACAAAACTATTCGTGTTATTGACTTGTAACCGAATCTCCGTAAATGTAGTCGTCTGACATGCCTTCATGATTTTTGGAGGGGCAGGTTATATTTTTTGTTTGTAGAGAATATGTTATTTTGCTATTCAAAGTATTTTTAAAAATACCCCAACTAGCATCCACGACCTTTTCCCATTTACGATTTTGCCTTCCCTCCCTCCCTCCCCCTCCCTCCCTCCCCTTCTCCCTCCCTCCCTCCCTTCTCCCTCCCTCCCTCTCTCCCTTCTCCCTCCCTCCCAAGGATATTACTAACTAATGTCAGGGATTGGCGCCTAACAATAACGGTTAACAGTAGAATGAAAATCAGTCAGCACTCGTTGCGGACCTATCAAAGTCATAGCAGTTCAGGACCCCGTTCAGAGAGTTTGATATTCGTCCGACTATTCGTCCAGACTTGGCCAAATTGAAGAAGTTCTTTATTTTAGTTATCTCCCTAATTAACAAGAAATTGATATTATAAAGATAATTTAAATATTGATTACTCTTCGTGGTGTCGTGGGTTCAAATCCCATCTGGGACTCGGATTTTTTTCCGAGTTCTCCAAACATTTAACTTATCATGTGTTTGCTGTTTCATCTTTAATATACTAGCTGAATGGTTAATCTCGAAAATCCGTATTTTTTAACATTTCTTTGTCTCCTGGCCTGTAATGACAAGAAGAACCATATGTTTGCATTAAAACAATAATTGACACATATGCATTTTACTGAAGGTGACACATCTTGTGTGTCTTAATTCTTAATGCTACGTAACAATAAACTGAGTCGAAAAAAAAAAGAGGACGAAAGATTTTTTCCCCTGGAATGCTCCATGGAGTACCATGTCTTGTATCTTCTAGAACTGCCATGCTACATGACAGCGCAGTGGCAATTAGTTCCAGAGACGGATCCAGGGGAGGGGTCAAGGGGTTGTTGGGCAGCAATTTTCTTGTTATTGCTTTGACCTTTCATAAAAACAAAGGAATAAAATAATTTTGTACGTAGTTTGTTTCACTTCCACCAACTGACTGATTGTCAAGTAGGCTAACTCCAGATTTTATACCCTTCCTTCACAATTGCTTATTAGTTAGGAACGTTTGAAATGGTGTTTGAGAGGGTAAAATCGGATAAAAAAATTGGGGGAGGGACGATCCCGCAGCCCCCTAAAAACTCACGAATGCGGCGCAACTCTCCTCTCCTTTCAGGAGTTCCTGGATCCCTCCGTACTGATTTACTAAGACGTTGTCCAATTCAAGTGACAAGCAGACTGGGACTTTGATATTCGCTTGTTTTCCAGTTTCCTCTGTTATTTTTTTTGTACCACTTTTGCTAATCTGAACTGGATTTTCGAATACTCCACGTTCCTTGCAGCCGTTATTTGTATTGTCACTTCTTTGCCGGCATGTTTTCTTCAAATCTTCTCATAAGTTTAAGTTAGGCTCCCTCAGTTTGAATGATGTGTTCTTGAGTCGAAGATAAGATAGCAGAAGGAGCTGGCTTGGGGATGAAGGATATTTTCTTAAGGTTATTCACTTCATCAATTGAGGGCTCATGAGTGCAAACTCTGCAAAAAATGGTATTTTTCGTAGAGCTTGAAACCCGAGTAATGCAAGTCGTTAAGAGAAAAACGCAGACTGCGGAAGTCTTGCAGACTGCAGACTAGCTCTTCCAGACGTTCAGTGCGCTTTTTTTTGTTAATTTTTTTCGCGCTGCGCCCCAACTGAACGCCTGAAGAGGTCGGAAGAGGCTACCTGCAGACCACAGACTGCAGAGTGCAGACCGGGGGTAAAATGCAGACTGAGGATAAAACGAAGACTGCAGACCAGGGGTTAAATGCAGATTACAGACTACAGACTTTGTTAGTGCATAAGGTATTTCCATTTTCGAGTACTATAACCCAGGCCAGGATTCAGTCATGCACGCCAATCAGAGTGAAAGCCTGCATCCTGTTTAGCCTGATTATCACTTCAGTTAGACTGAATGTCACTCAGGTAAGGTTAAATGTACTCCGGTTAGCCTGTTTATGGTTTGCTCTCAATGATGAAAAGGGCAGTCTGCATTTTACTTTAATTAAATCTGCATTTTGCCGCGAACGCAAGTCAGACGGAGGGAAACTGAACCGAGCTATACCAGAACTCCGTTCGGTCCTTTATTCCAAGTGGCGGGAAAGTTGTGCGGCAAAAAGACTTCGAAATCCAAGGAAAAACATTGCTCAATTGCACCCGTGAGGACCTCTAAAAGCCAAAATGTCGGCTGATAGAAAACCTATGCGATTTGCTCATAGTGAGGGACATACAGATGTCTGTTACGACGAGAAGGGCGAGTAAGTTGAACGAATATTTTAGCTCAGTTTAATGTCGTGCGTTTGTGTTGATTTGCAACCACTGGCCTGGTTTATGAATCGCTGACTGCAGACTCAAGGTTGAAATGTTTTTATTGCCTATCTCGTTGGTTGGAATATGTCGGATTATTTATGGCGACCTGATTCAAATATTTTCGCCCTGCATTTCGCTCGAAGAGCAATTTTCGATCGATCGATCAGTTCATTATGAATGAAATATGTCGTGTCTTCTCGATAAGCTGCGAAGCTAGGGCACTTGCGTCAAAAATTTCAAAATTGTTATGCCAAGCCCAGTCCAACAAACCGATGAAAATCGATGATCGGAAATTAAATTGATCAATCAATAAACTTAATTATTATTCATTCAAAATATATCCCCGTTTCTGATTGGTTAAAAGCACACGGATAATTCACCACAACCAGCTTCTGTTGACCAAATATTGAACCAATGACGTCAAAAGTGCAGCCCGCTGCAAATTATTGAACTGATGACGTCAGAATGATGTCAAAAGTGCAGCCCGCTGCAGATTATTGAACTGTTGACCGAGAAAACCTGGGGACAGGGTTGTGTTATATTTGGTGAGCGGAAAAACAAAGAGCAAAATGGCGAAACTCCTTTGAGAATGGGGAAATATTTTGAATGAAGCAATTATTGAATTCGGCTTTCATAGGATATGAAGAACTCTGCAAATCTCTGAGGGTGTTATCCACCTCAGCCTTTGGCCTCTGGATAACATCCTCCTTTGATCTGCAGAATTCTTCATATCCTACTCAGCCTCATTCAATAATAATTATTGCTAATTATTAAACTTTGCAATGAGCTTAATTTAATTAATCTTATGTTGACTGGTATCGATGAATTAAAACACCTGTCTTTTTCAGAGCCCTTGAGATGATTTAGTAAGAGCCGATCTAAATGTAAAATGTCAGTGATCAACACAACAAAAAAAAGATTATATCAGTGAAGATTCATGAAAATTGGTCATTTAAGGGATGGACCATTAGAAAAGTAATTGGGGGAGGGGTGGGGAATACAAAAAGAAAAATCATGCAAGGGAAGTGAAAAAGAAATCGTGCAAAGAAGAAGTGGAGGAAAAAAATTCCTGCAGAGTGAATTCCACTGTCAGACTTTAAAAACGTGTGCTCACCTGAAGGACACCTTGGCAGCCACTTTATATCGCATTTTTCTGGATCCTGATGGAATAACATAATGATATAAAGGACTGCAAATGAAAATGCTGCCTGTTTATGTAGATCCTACGTAAACAGGCAGCATTTTTGTTTGCAATCCTTCACATCATTATGTTTTTCCAGTATTTTTTAGGGCCATAGGTCTTTTCAGATCCTATATGCTGCTCATTTTTAACATGGTTTGGCTGTGATTTTCCTGCGGTACAGTTTGTGTCTATCTGCAGTTTCCTTATCACGGCGAAGACATGATATTCTGGATTATCCCTATTGTCTCTTGTCATGCATTTTGCATGTGACATTATCCAATGGGCAAGGATTTGGATTTGAGTTTCATCTGAGGTCTTCACCATCTGCATTTAGTGGGTTTATGAATATCAGTCGACCAACTGATTACAACTTGCTACACAGTGCTGACGAGACCCAGCAAGGTCGAAACAGCTGTCCATGGATGCAATTCTTGGCTTTCAGTCTGAACTCTATCGTGTCATTGCCCTGTTAAGCTTTCTACGTAGTGTCAGCCTTGCATCATTGTTTGCTATTCCTGGTGGAATCCCTGATTCAACTGATTTTCTCTAGAAATTATTAGGAAAATGAACATTTTCCCTTTCCATGCTGATACATTTTGGTGCAGCAACCTCATTATTATTGATATAATTACTAGAACTATGACTACAGTGTATATAAACCGCAATCTTGCTTGATTTAAGAGTGATCTCACAACTGAAATGTATAAATGGCGATTGTGGATGCAGATATGTACACACATGCCCATGTCGAACTGAACCATACATGTCACACTTCCCCTTAAGATTGCAGCCAAGATCAAGGTTGGACAAACATTGGTGCTCTGATGTGTTTAGCATGAGCACTTTCAATCCATTTTAGGTTCAATTGGTAAAGTAATGCCATTGAAGTGCGATCGATACATGAAATTTATCGGTTGTAAAGCATGAAAAATGTGCCAAAGATGCTTCAATTGCAACGTTTTCCAGCAGGGGGGAGGAGGAGGGCATGCCCCCAGACCCTCCTAGCACAACTGTTGTTAGTTTAAGACCACTCAATAAAATAAATTTCCCTAAACGTCAATTAAATGAAATGCTGGGCCATTAATAGCACTATACTAAAATCATTTTCAACTTGGATGTGTGTATCCGATACTTGGTTGTGTTTCCCCTGGAGTATAATTTTGACAGTAAAGCAAAAACACTGTTTGCAACATAATAAATAGTTGTTTGAATCTTTTTCCAAGTATTCAGACTGTGAAGAGTGCCAAGATTAAGATTGCGGCAGCAGAAAATTTTGACCTCCCCCCTAAAAGAAAAAAAAACCTTGCAGGGGACCAAAAAAAAACATCCTGCAAAGGCAATGGATGTAAAAAAAGTTGTGCAAGCTGAAAACGTCCCTCCCCCCCCCCCCCCCCATCCGTAAGCTCATATAATATAGAATTTTTGGATCAAGTTTACTTAAGGAATCTATGGTTGAGTGGTTATGGGTTGCATCGAATGAGCCTCAATCAACATTCAGTTGACATCTTGTTTGATACTAGGCCAACATTTGATTGGTATCTCGGTTGACAGTCAACTAATTTTCGCAGACATGTCATTGAGTGGTGATAGCTATATATGAATCGGTCAACCCCCTGCCAATTATCAACCAGTTGTCAATCCAGTGTTGGTGGTATGCCTATCTGGTGTGAACAAAGTATCAATCAAATGGCAATTGAGTGTTGATCAAGATGCCCATGGAGTGTTGATCAATGGTCAATCTCTGGATACCTTTAGTTAAATACACATGATCCAAATTTTTCAATCTTTGAATTTCTCCAATATGGATTAATTAGCATTCATTTATTATCAATAAATTGTAATCACAAAAACTGGATGAGAGAATTAGGTAGATCTTTGAACATGCTGTTGAAGTTGTGATAGTCTACAGCAAAGGCAAATCAACTTTATATGTTCATAGATTATGTAAATGTACTATAATTATTTTGCTATTTTTATGGAATAGCTATCTCTTGACTTGTGGATCAGATGGAGATGTACGTATCTATAAAGATTTTGATGACAGTGATCCAGAATCTGTTAGAGTTGGAGATAATGTCACAGTTCTAGCAGTTAAGGTCAGTATAGATTGAATTTTGTTTATATAAAATGTATTTTAGGTCAAGATCGCTTCAAGCAGCTTTTTTTTTGGGGGGAAGGGGTGGAGAAAGCATGGAGGCAAGTCTTGCCCATGTTCCAGATAACTGAGTGGTCTCAGGACAAAACCCGACAAGATCAGCTATATGACGCGACAAATTTAAAGAAAATTCATATTGATTTGGAGGGAAAAGTGAGAATTGACACCCTGCGTTGAAAAATTATATGACACTATGTTTTCCTTTATGTTCTTTTTAATTGAGTTGGTAAATGGCTTTTCAAGCCCTCAAATTTTTACAGACAATATTCCGCTCAATTACCGAGTGATGCTTATTTTGCTGCAGACTAACATCTGTTTATTTCTCACACAGAATAAGAAAATAGTGACGGCATGTGACAATTCTGTCCAGGCATTCACCTTCCCAGAGGTAAATATCCATGTTAAGGAGACTTCTTACATTTAAAGAAATGCTCCAACAAAGATAACTATTTTTAGTGTTGAAACAATCATTAATTCTGGGCTAAAAACTTATGTGAAAAACTAAATTTAACAGATTATAATTGTTACAAAGGTTTTGGTATTTTCCTCTGACAAGAGTTATTTTTAATTTGACTTCACCAAAGGGCTCTCCTGATGGAATTCTTACCAGATTTACTGCACCTGTCAATCACATCTGCTTCAACCAATCAGGAACAGTTATGGTAGCTGGAGCAAGGTATGCTTGTCAAGTCTCAAGTTATAAACAACTTGGTCAGCTAATAGTATAAGTTTATAAATGTTTGAAATTACAGTATATGTTATGTGTGTTGCAGATTTTCTCATTGTACAGTTTCAAAAAATCTCTGTACCCACGCCCAAAAATGATTGATTGGTTGGAACTTTTAGAGGAGAGGTGACAGGGTGCGATTTCAAAAGGCAAATTTTTTTAATGGAAATTGCATTGCAAAAAAAGTCATCTTCTAGAAGCTCTCTGTGATCAAAATTAATGGTCTTCCTTTGTTGGTAGTATCTCAAACAAAGTTTAATACATTTGGTGATCGTGCATTTGCCTATGCTGGGCCATCAATATGAAAGAAGCTTCCACAACATATTCAGATGGCACCACACTTAAGCTCTTTTAAAAGACAGTTTAAGGCATTTTGTACATTTAATGATAATTTTTATTTTTTAAGTGGAAAGTCTAAAGTTTTTGTGGCCTTGTGGTAGCATATTTTATTTTTTAATTACAATGTAGCTTTTAATACTTCTTATCATGATATGTAAAGCGCTTTTGAACATGTATATAACTAGGACTTTCGAAAATGTTTGATTATTTTTTTCTTTCTGGAACAGCATATTATATTTAGTCATCAGTGACCAACCAGAACATTTGCAGGAATTAATTTGTTATTTTTTCGTGAATTCAGAATTATTTTATAGACTTTTTTAATCTATAAGTTACATGTATTCTACTTTTAATTCCACAGTGATTTCAATATCAAAGCGGTGACTGTGTCAGATGGAAGCCAGAAAATACTCAAAGGTCACGAAGCTCCAGTGTTAAGCGTAACAATTGATCCTAAAGATCAATACATTGTAAGTACAGCTTGAAAATGTTTGCTCATAATCGATAAAGATCCTGTTAAGCCAGAACCCTTTGAATCCTAAGTTTGAAACAGAAATTCTCTTTTTAGTAGTGTTTAATTGTAATACTTTATTTTGTCCTTCACGTCCAGTGCCTGATTTCATTAAGCCTGTAGTAGCACAGTTATGTGTGTTTGATGTACACATGGAAAACAAAATCTACAATGCACAATGTTAAACAAATTTACAATTTGAGAATAAAAGAAATTGAAAAGGCTTTCTTTTACTGGAAAGCCAGGACACCATGCAAAATTAAGGGTAAGTGTGAGAGCTGGATAACCATTAATAGGCACTGTCATTATGTAATTTTTGATTTTGTTGGCTTTTCAGGCTTCATCAAGTTGTGATGGTACAGTAAAGATCTGGAAGCTTGTGGATCAGGTACATGTAAAAGTTTGATTTATACTCAGCTGAATTAGTGTGATTGGGAAATTGTATGAATATGAGTTTGAGGATTTACACTATGAGGGATGTTTGAATGTAGAAGTGAAGCCTTGGAGCCAACACTGGCTCATAGCTGCTGGAGCTTATTCTGGTTCTGTAGCGGCTAGATATATTTCTACTTCCCCTGGACGAGATGCTAGTCCATCAAGGGTCACTCCCCTGCAATTTTGTTAGGTTTCCTCAACAAATAGCCAGTACCCATTTATACACCTGGGTGGAGAGAGGCAGCATGAGAGTTAGGTGTCTTGCCCAAGAACACAACACAATGTCCTTGGCCGGACTTGACACTAACCATTAGGCCACTGCGCCTCCCATGTTTGAATATTCTCTCAAAATTCCATGAG
>CM042759.1:16228897-16240038 GCA_022496165.2 Catalaphyllia jardinei | reverse complement strand
AAATCGAACACGCGATAACGGGCGAGCGAATGAGCACGCCTGGCGTGATCAAAAAATTGGGGAGTGTGCTAGTTATTTTTTGCACTCCCAGTTTCGTTCCCTTCACGTAAGTTTTTGGAAACGCCTGCTACGTAGGCTACTGATGCTCTCATTAAATGTACCTAAACTCGAGTGTTTTCTAACCCATCTCTACGTCTTTTCTAGAAATTGCAAAACAAACCAATCTATGAGGCGCAAAGAAAATATATCACCGCGGATAAACACGTAATATAAAATAAGATAAAAACGTAAAATATGTAGCTGGCAATGACCGCTGGAAAACACGTAACCAGGGGCGAGCGCGGGAATCAAGTGTACTTTTTCTTTGATCTTGATTGGCTGGTAAGTTTATGCAACGGGAGTTTCTTTCAACCATTAACGAACTCGGTAAATCGAAGCCAATAGAAACCTTTGCTAAACTGAATAATATAATAAGTAAAGAACGGCTTGCTGCAAGCGATTGAATAGCCATCCAAACAGCTCGGTTTTAGAGAGCAAAATAATCTTATGTCCCATTTTACGTTTGTTCTTCAATTAATAAATATGATACCTATGAAATAAGGCAAATCAATTATTTACAATTCAATTTTGATGATATGAAAACCTATAAAAAAGTGTTTCATGTACTATGAAAATATGACTGCGTCACACTAAAAGAGTTGTGCTCTCGCAAAAAGCTAAAGAATCGATCACGGGGTTCTCCCTACTAGAACTATAAGAAAACGCACAGGCGTTCGGGCACCTTCAGACTTGGCTACAACCCCTACCTCGACGCCCCACCCCTTCCCCTCTGGTCGTACGCATATAAGAAAACGTACGAGAAACAGTAATGCGATCTTGTTAATATATCATTCATAATGACTAGCAGCGTTGTGAATTTAAGCTCAATTACTGATTTTTGTTGAACGTTTTCCACATTGTTATTTTACATTTTGTTAATCTCAAACTGCCGATTCAAGGGAACCTCTGATGTTGAAGGACTTCCAGTTTCACCACCATCACCTACCATGTATGTTATATTATAACTAATGATCGTTGCCATCATTTTAGGAGCAAAATGTTATTTAATAATTTTCTTTTTTTGTCTAAGTGCCATTCATAGCCATTAAAACTAATTTTTGAACATTATAATTAATTGCTCTTGAACAAACTATTCTTAAAAACGACTTTTCTTTGGCTAAGCATTTTTAACATCATCGACAAATTTTACTATCGTGCAATCAAGTTAGCTATTTATCGCCAAACAACCCTTATCACCACAGACGTTCCCTTGAAATTAACAGCGAAGACATTTCAACAGTTTAAACGTAGAAAGTGTTTAGAAAAAATTTAAACTTTGCGTGACACCAAAACATCACAAGATAATTCACATAGTAAACCTGATCTATCCAAATTCCCTTCCATGCCTATGTTTTGATACGCTGCTTGTGTGAGACAAAACAGTCTTATTTAACTTTTTAAAATAAAAGCAAAAAGTTAAAACCATTAAAATAAGGAATGCATTGAGATACAATGAACAAAGAGCAACCTACGTCACTAAATGAAAGTCCCAAACAAGACAAAAACTGTTTAGCTTTCTTTCTGAATTCCAAATCCGTCAGTGTAAAATAAAGACTGCGGATTGCAGACTGTAGACAGTGCGTAAAATGCAGACTGTAGACAGTGCGTAAAATGCAGACTGTAGACAGTGCGTAAAATGCAGACTGTGGACAGTGCGTAAAATGCAGACTGTGGACAGTGCGTAAAATGCAGACTGTAGAATTCTTAACTAAATCTTGCTACCGTTTCCATCGTTGAGAGCTAACCGTAAAAAGGTTAAACTGGAGCGTTATTCAGGCTAACCTGAGTGCGGACTTTCACTACGATTAGGCTGAATAACTCTGCCAACCAACGTTTTTCCTATCTTCTGTCGTTGATATCAAAAATAAACAAGAACTCAACCTGGTCTGCAAGTTAAGCAATCTGTAGTCCATTCCTTAGTGATGATGGTCATTAATATTAAGACTTAAAAAAGTACAGGTACCCTTGAATGTATACAGTTTACTCAGAGAACAGGAAACTGCTAAGCTCACATCTGACATAGCCGACAAAGCGATAGCACCTTAATTACGTGGTTACTTCTTTGCTTACTTCCGCGACTCTCCCTTGGAAAATTTTTGAAAAAGTTAACACGTTTTACCTGCCAAATCGCGAAATCTAAGTGTGGCGAAATTTGCGTCTTCCGCAGTTGCAAGATTAGCCGGATACCAGAGATAAATAAGTAACAATACCATTTAAAAAAGAGAAATCCAATTCATGGCCACCCTTGAAGTTATCTTCCCCAGATGACAAACGTCAAACAATGCTTGCTCTCTGAGAGTTTTCCTTGTTACGATTTGTTGAAATTTCTTCATCTGAATCTGAGTCTACTTCGCTGACCATCACATGATACCTAACAAAGAAAAGATGTTAAGAACAATATAACAACAAAATTAATGGACTGATTGAGTGGTCAATTTTGAAATCGGCTGGGAAGCTTTAAAGATGCTCAGAGACTGTATTTTGAGTTATTTTGGCCATGCACAAAATAACTTTTAAATTGATGGAAACCTTAAAATAGTACTTTACTAAGACAGAAAAACTGCAAAGAGATAATAACAAACCATAAAGGAACAAGGATGGAGAAGATTAAAACGGATTACAAATGAAGAACTTGAAAAATGTAGGCTAAACTTTTCAAGATACGCAAAACTGTGAAGTAGCGCCTGTAGCAAAATTCTAGAAAATTAAAACAAAAGATATCTCGAGTCATTTTACTGTTTTACAAAGAGCACCAAAAAAATCAAATGGTTTCCCGTAACTGTGTTGAGAGGTTCCTGACAATGCCCTGTGGCTAGGTTGTCCTCTTGTATTGTTAACTTTACGACATCTACCCCTCTGTACTTCAACCATTTTTTATCAAATTGTGCCGTTAAAAAACCTGGCCACCAAATTTGACCAGATAATTCGCCATTGAGTAAGGGATGGAAAGTACGGGATTTTCACAATATATGTATTTAATATTACAATATCTTCAAGTCAGCATTCTCACTTAATTGTCCTTGAGAGCCACTTGCAGTTTGAATTGTCCCAAATTAACGTACAGATGCCAGGACAAGGTGGAGCATAAAAACTGAAATACAAATTGACACGTGTTACATGCTTTGACAAAGTTTACAAGTGGCAAATGTCAGGCGGTTTGAAGTAATAATACATCAAACACGAAAGACGGTGTTTGCTCACGTTTTTAAACACCAAGAAGAGAGTTGAAAATACGACGCAGAGCGGAGAATTTTTGATGTCCTTCGAGATGTTTGGAAATATATTCAAACACTGTCTTCTCAATCGAAACTAAGCCCCGTCCACATGTATCCGGATATTTTTAAACCCGCAACTTTTCCTTTCCGGATTCAAAGATTTCCCTGTCCACACGTAGCGTATTCCAATCGAATTCACCTGTCTACACGCATCCGATGGTATCCGGATTCAATCTAGCACCAAGGGCTTCTCTGTAATAAAATGTCTTCAGAGCATGCGCCATAGAAAAACTAGACCTGCACCTCAAGGTGATTCTCGAGTTTTGCATAGCGCATTCCTACTGCGCACGATTTTTGCGTCATCAGCGCGCGCACGCGTACAAAACATAAGAGATTTCCCTCAAACTAAGCTGCATAGCGAGATAAAAGCTCCTTTCCTCTTAAACGAGCACGGTGACCCCACTTTTTATTTTATAAATTCAATGAGAACAATATCCGCAATAACTGAGAAAATATTTGGCAGAAATCTATGGCTACTTTTTTGGCAAATGAAATAAATGCTACAGATAGAGACGTAACGGGCCCAGTAGAGCAAGTCCAAATTATGTTTCCTTTAAAGGATAAAAATATCAATTGATAATGCAAGGTATTTGAAGCCATTTTTTTCTGGGACGTAGATGAATAAGCAATCAAAGAAAGTCGAACTCTGTGTGATATAACACGCCGCATTGAAAAATAACCGAGCTTATTTGTTCCGCACTGAGATAACCAAAAGTCACCTAAATAACCGTATTTGTCAGCATCGTGGCATGAAAACAAGCACGGTGACTCCCTCTTTTTATTACGTTTTTAACATCTCCTTGTACTGTAATGACACCATACCAAGTTTCATCGGAAATCTATGGCGGGTTCTTTTACTCGGGAATCACCTTAAGCCGCCATATTGGACACGAATTTTGCTGTGTCGTCGGATTTAAAAATATCCGGATTCACCTGTCCACACGTTATTGGATCCGTTGCGGATTTTTTTCCACTCCGGGGAGCGGATTTAAAACATCCGAATTCGCTGTCGAATTCGTCGGATGCGTGTGGACGGAAGAAAAAGTTGCGGATTCACAAATATCCGAATACGTGTGGACGGGGCCTAAAACTAAAGAGAAAGAGGGGAAAAATCGTAAAAACCTGTGCTAATTAGTATCAGATATAAAAATGCTTTCATGGTTACGATTTCCTTAGTTTAAACTTGATGAATTATTAATGAGATTAAGAATAACGATTAACCTTACCAGTATTAGACAAGACATGTTATCTGAGTTTACCAGTGACAGCCCATTTGACTGAGATGTCAGAATTCTGATTGGTTTACAAATGAGAGTCAAACAGACAGATGCCAAAGAGTAGGAATGAGTTTTTTTAAGAGCACCTTATGCCGTTTTAAGCCCTCATACAAAAAAAGCTATCTCTTGTTCTTGAAAGCGTAATCCTTCCTCATATTGAAGTATAATCTTACCCAGTAATTGCTGATTCATAGTCTGAAATGGGCTCAAGTTCTTCAACCCAAATCTCATCAACTTCAACATGATCCTTCCACCCTGAGTGAGGCTTGGGTTTAAACTTAATCCCAAACTGAATGTCCTTACTATGAAAGAAGAAATACCATGGCTTAATACCCTCTCACAAGCAGTGGCCTTCATAGGAAGGAAACATTAGCAAAGAAATGACATCAAAATTTAACAAGCACAGTTGCCAAGTGTGGGCAGTATTGGCAAAAAATCTCCATTTGTTAAATTAAAAATATATCACATCATCATATGACCCGTACGGCCCCGCAAGCAATTTCCTTGGAAAACCGTAAGAAAAAAAAAACCTGTATGAGGGCTGTACGCGTCGAAGAGATAGGGCCAGAAAAACACGTACGGCCCTTTTAGAAATAAGTACGGCCCGGTGCGGCCTCGTTCCACCAAAAAATATGAAAATGAAAAAAAGGCCATATGATAAAATGCTTATTGACTGAGTGAGGTCGGGCCAGGCGGACCTCGAGCGAAATGTTTTCCCGTCCGGCCCTCCCACTCAGTCAATAAGTACATAGTATTTAAGAGAGGAAGCCATATCAGCCTTGGCTGGTTTTCATGCAAGTCCTCTATCCTGGTCGAATGGGGAATTCATTTAGAATGTTAATTTTTGTGGAGGGAGAAAAACCAGAGTACGCAGAAAAAAACCCTTGAAGCAACGCGAGAACCATCACTGGACCATCCTTGACTCCCCCTAATATGATTCTTCAGCAAAAAAGGCGAAATCGGCCACCTGCTCTAATGAAAAAGATGCCTGCTTAGAACGTTTGTGTCAGCCCTGAGTTTTTGGAGTTCTGGTTGTTGTAGTCACTCACCTTGTAGCTTTAAAATACCATGCTATTGACAGGTCAGCATTTTGGTTATCACAGTCTACAGTATATGTGAATGTTTTCTTTGCTCCTGCAAGGGTAAAGTACAAAATGAATGACAGTTACAGTAATGAACCTATAAAATCAATCTTAACAAGGTCTATGAACAATTCTGAGAAATTATATTTTAAAAAAAAGAATGATTTTAAAGCTACTTGTGCTGATCAGTAAAAAAGCAACTTCACTGCAAATGGCAGTTGACAAAACAGTAACCTGTATAACTTGAACAAATTATGTTGTGACATCATGAAATACTAGATACATGAACAGAACAGAAGATTTGATTGAGGCTAATCGATTGTTGACTTACCTATTGTCTGTTCTGTAAGTTGAGGATTATCTTTTACTTCTAGCTACAAAAAACCATCAAATAAAAAAGTGATTAACTCCTACACTGTCTTTGAAAAACTCTGATCTCCAACCGATAGAGATTTCATCTGTTTAATTTACAGACCAGGACAGAGGCTGAGTTAGGTGCAACCTTTTATGGAGGCGAAGAGGTGGGTGTAAGACATAATAATTATTAATCTTAGGGGTCTTACTTGTGAATGACAGTAGGGGTGGCTGCAAATACTCCAAGCAAACTTCGTGCTTCAGAAACAGGGATTAGCCCTGGCAATGTGTGCCTGGCTAAAAACAACTGTACTTGGCAAAGACAACATGTGAAGGTAATGTTTCGTCCAAGAGTTCTACACCAGAGAAATTACTGTGCCTGAATCCAGACCTCCACTAGCACTGATATATTACCCATTGCATCACCATATCTGGCTCTCAAGTTGCATGCAAAAGCTCTTAAATTATACCATCTACCATGTTTATTACTTGGGAAATGAAACATCTTCCAAAAAGTCAAACTCACCATGTGTTTTGGTACAGGGGGTAGACAGCCACTCTCACATCGGCAAGTTCCACCAAACTCTTCCGGAAGATCCTCAGGATTAAAATATTCACAAAGTCTATGTAGCTCTGAGTTTTTAAGTACTACACATTTAGCTCTGGTCTTTGGGTCTACAAAAATTTTGGCGATTTTCCAAAGCACAGGAAAAACCCTAAAAAGAAGCAAGCAAAAGGAGATTATATGAGGATGGTAGCAAACAGTGCTAGGCAAATCCCAAACTAAAATATATTAATAATGTTGAGAAGCAAATCCAGACGCCTACATGTATGTGTGCAATTCAGTTCTGGCAAATAGTGTACGCACAGAAAAATGAGATGACGTGATGAGTCCAGGGTGACATGGTGCAGTTGCTTCCTTCCAATCTGTCAGCAGACATTTAAATTCATGTGATGTTTTAAAGCAAATAGACTTTGACCAAATATTACAGAGAAAATGGAGACCCACTGAGCAATAAAAAATGGAAGGCAACAATACTGCAGCTCACATTTACATCAATATCTTAAGTCCAGCTTCACAGCTAGAGGTCAAACACAAACATTCAACGTACAACACTTCTGGTTTTAATAGTTTTTGTAAGAGTTTAAAGCAAAATTTGTCTAGCTGTTTTAACAGTAACTGTAATTGGTGTTGTCAAATTTATGCTGATGTTTCATCAGTAACTGTAATATTATTGCTGTTGTTAAAGTTCTGTGGAAACTGTACACTCAACACAATGGAATGCCTATTACATGTCATAGTTCACCAAGAAATTTTCTCCAATCCTATTAGTTTAAATTGATCATAAATGTAGTGCAGAGATCGGCCCACAGTGCCTGTCTGAGTAAAATAACCAGATAGATAGTCCTCGTCCAGGCAAAGGTTTCTAAAAACAAGCTGTATGGATAAATAAATATCTGATTGATCTGCACTTGATGGGTTTTTGTCTGTTTTCTATCACACCTTTCATCTAAAATTTAAGTTGAAAATAATTCAATAAGATTTTCAAACTGGCATGCGGGAGAACGATAAATAAACAATAAAAATAATAGGGTGTTTATAAGTTTCTGAGCTATTGGTCTGATAGATGCCCAATGGTAATTTGATGCTCTTTACGTTCTTGAAGTTGTTTAACTATGTTATTTGCCCTTGACGCTTTGTTTCTTCTAAGAACATCAATCATCAGATAGATAGCAGCAGATAGTAACTAGACAGTTGATAGTTAACAGTTCCTAGACACTTTATCGTTTAATTAGTGTCAAAACATGGCTCTAACTTACCAAGGAGTATTCACAATAAATATCTGGAAATCAAATAAATAAGTAAAACATAAATAATAAAAGAAAATTGTAAAAAAATAAAATCATGTTCAGAAAAAACTCAGAGAAATCCCAAAAGAAACTAACCTAAAAATTCAAGTCTGCTTTAAAGGTATACGTAGTTCTTTTGAGGGTATTAATTCCAAACATGACAAACCTTTCATTAAATAAATTGCCAAACTATGCAAAGTATCTAATACCAACACACCTTGCCCATTCTTTCTGGATAGTAGTCTTGATCAAGTCTTGCCAATCTTTTGAATGCACTCAAAGCTTTCCTGTTTAACATTATATACAAGCATATAATAACGATAATAATACTATTACTAAATAAATATATTCTAGTAAATTCTCAGCTCCGACTATTGCATTTCTAGCTTTTTGATTGGCTAAAAAACTCCGACTATGAGCCAATAGTCAGAGTCTTACGTCATATGGAAAATAGTGCGACAAGTTTAAAATTTTTCGCTTTGTAAAATTGTGGAAATAAAAATCGGCGGCAAAACCCGGTTTGAGAATTTACTAAAAACAATAATTATTCCATTCGCCCTTGTTGAATATGAAGTGATTATAACCAACTCATGCTACGTGCTCGTTGGTTATTTTATCACATATCCAACACGGGCTCATGGAATAATAACCATCATGATGCATAAAAGCCATAAAAAATCCACTCTGAGTTTTGGATCTTTCAATGCACCATCCATATATGGTCCCATGCAGTAATCTTGGATTATAAATCTGTTTAGTACAGAAATGTTAAATCCATTTTAGGATTTCGATTTTCCTAAAGAAATGCATCTGTAGGTTACAAGTGTTTGCATGGCAATTTACTAAACAATCCACGCAAATCAGATTCATGGGTTTACAAAAGACCACATCAATTCAAACAAGGTTCTTTGTGCAAAGTGCCAGTTACACTAAAAGAAAAGAACTGAAAATGGGTTATTCCAGAAAAAATCCACACCCCCCTGACGGATGGAGTCACTTTTTTAGCCCCCCCCCCCTCTCACCTGGATTTCCTGAAGCACAAGACCCCCCTCCTGTCTGGATTTCCAAGACAAAACACCCCCCCCTCCCTCCTGGAATTCTGGGAAAAATATGAGGCTTAAATTTAATTTACTTTTAATAGAAAATACGTACAATCACGTCTGGAAAAGGTTCTTTTTTAATTTCTAAAGCTTCGGCTAAATTATATCAAAAATTCTATTGCATACGAGTGTTTTACTTTCTTAGCCACTAAAAATCAATTGCTCTTTTTCTTTCTTTGTGCTAAATATGGTCCTAAAGTAAATACAATTAGTATAGAATGTCATAAAAAAGTTCAACAGTTGTTCCTTTTCAAGACATAAGGTCAGTCTCTTCCTAAAGATCGAGAACTTCAAAATGAAAACCTTTCAGACTGGGCTGATAATTGCAGACCCGAATGAAAACAAAAAATAAAAATACAGAATGTGAAGGTGTCAAAGGAAATCAGTTGCTTTTTTCTTTTCTTTGTTATATCTATCATAATTTACACCAAACAAACGAGATCTCAATGGAGCTATAAACGTGAAATTACACAACAGTGGCATGCTGGGTCTGGGTACAAGTAGAAATGTGTCAGGCATTTCAAACTCTTCGTTGCAACATAACAATGTTACTCGTTCTTTGGTATCTTGATGTTCGCGTTTTTTGCTATAAAAGGACCTGCGAAGGAACTTAGATTATCATTTTTGTCAGGTGAGAAATATCTGAACAAAATATTTGTACTATTTTCAGGGTCTGAACATTCGAACTGTGTGAATTATCGGTCAAAATGACCCCTGCAGAAGACTATTTCAAGTTCAACCCCCCCTCCTGCCTGGATTCCCAGAGTATTTGAACCCCCCTCCCGGAATAATTTGCAGAATCCCATCCATGGGGGGGGGGGGGGGGGGGTGTGCTGATTTTTTCTGGAACAACCCAATGGAACAAACTTAAAAATGCAAAACAACTCATAACTAAATGCCACATGAACTTTACCTTAGTAGCATGGTTGCTCCAGCCATGTCATGAATATGCACCATAGTTTCTATAGGTTTCCCCTGCAACACAGTTAAATTGTTTATTATAAATGATCTCTTAAATATTTGAAACAGTGAGCAAACGTAGGTACATGTAAGCAAGTCAAGCAGAAAGACACTATGTACACATAACTAATGGTAACAGTTAACATACATTACAGGCGCTGCCTCCATGAATGGCCAAGGATGGTGAGAATGATGAGGGTGCTGAGGATGGTGAAAATTATATTGTGGCAAAGGTGGCTAGGGTACTCTGGGTGACCAGACTGGCGAGGGTGGGGAGGTGGCAAAGCTGGCAAAGATGACAAGGTGACAAGGGTGGCCAGACTGGCGAGAGTGGGGAGGTGGCAAAGCTGGCAAAGATGACAAGGTGACAAGGGTGGCCAGACTGGCGAGGGTGGCAAAAGTGGGGAAGGTTGTGAGGGTTGCCACGGTGCAGAGATGATGAGGGTGGCCAAGGTGGCAAATTAAGGGTTGCGAAGGTGGCATGGATAGCTAACCTACTTAAGGCCTGTTACAACTTTGCAAAAGTGAATAGCAAGAATTATGACATTCTAGGGACCTGTGTAACATTCAGAACTATTGTTAAAATCTCTTAATCTGTTACAATTTAATGATTAATGATATAATTCACTCAGAAATACTTTCTTTTGTTTGTCAGTGGTCTCATAAGCTACCTTCTTCATGTTTTTTGGATTTCATCAAACCATGAGTACTCTACACATCAGTCACTGAATGAAAATTGGTTTATAAAATCAGTTTGAACTAACCAATTTGGTATTCACTCTCTTCATTACACTGGTTCCAACCTCTGTCACTCACTACCAATTACTATCAAGCAGATTACTCCATTTTCTAGATTTCATAAAACTATAACTTGTCTGTTTAACATGCACTGTAGTAATAACTTTCATAAGCTATTTAGGTGTCCCAAACTCCTCGCAATTCTTCTTCCTTTATCTCCTTTGCTTTCTCTCTTTAACACTTTACTTCTTAATCACAAGGGTGACAAGGGTAATGAGAGGTGGCCAAGATGGCCAAAGTGGTGAGGGTGCCCAAGGTGGAGAGGGTGGCCAGCCTGACCAAGGTGGCAAGGGTGGTTAAGGAGGTGAGGGTGGCCAAGGTGGAGAGGGTGGCCAGCCTGGCCAA
>CM042759.1:16193357-16228887 GCA_022496165.2 Catalaphyllia jardinei | reverse complement strand
GAGGGTGGCCAAGGAGGTGAGGGTGGCCAAGATGGTGAGGGTGGCCAGGGAGGTGAGGGTGGCCAAGGTGGTGAGGGTGGCCAAGGTGGTGAGGGTGGCCGAGGTGGCAGGGTGGCGAGGATGGCCAATGAGGCAAGGGTGACCAAGGTAGCGAGGGTGGCGGGAATAGCCAAGGTGGCGAGGATGGCAAGGATGACAAAGGAGGCGAGGGTGGCCAAGGTGGCAAGGGTGGCAGGGATAGCCAAGGAGGCAAGGGTGGCAAGGGTAACAAAGGCAACAAGTGTAGTGTGGGTAGCAGGGGGTGGTAAGGGTGGCAAAGGTGACAAAGGTAGACAGGGTGGCCAGCATGTAAGCATATATTATTTAAAATGTACTATACACAAGCTGGATAAAATGTTTGTAAACACAGGTAATTCTGGTGAAAATCTCTCGAGAATTTCAAAGGATCAGGCTCATGCTTACAAATTTCCTGGATAGTTCAGTCATTCTTTGTATTTGGTTTTCATTATTCCAAATATGCCATCCCATAAACTGGTCTGCTGGTAGCTGGAGTGAGAAAAATAAAACAGTAATGTCAATTTTTAACAAAGAGAGAGATCTGTAATCTCTGTGCTTTAGTTTCCATTGAACAATTTCATTACCTTAATTAGTTTATTGTCTTGTTATGGATTCTTTCAAAGCACTTGATTATAAAGGGAACTTCTTATCAAGGATGAGGAACAATGGGAACAATGAATTCATAGATCAGAATGAGCACAAAATCAGTGACCAGCGATGTGTAACAGATAAACTGTGTGGGGACTGGACACTGGAATAGACCGTTTAAATGTGCAATCAATTGAACTTTGAACTGAGTGACATGCGACACCTGGCAGCGCCTACGCTATTATTCTAAGTGGAATTGACACACAACTTAACATTGCTTTTGCTTGTTGCAGATGTTACCTAGAGCTAGCTGCTGGCTAATCTCAGTGACTGAAAGTACTGGCTCCAATGACAATAAAAACAGAAATCTAAATTTGAGGGTCAACAGTTCTGGCTAGGTTTCCATAAGGTGCTTCAGATTCCAGTTCGAGTGATAACAAAGAGGCCTTCCAAGGGTTAAAAATGACAAGCAACACCCTGAAAACCAGCAACATGGGGATTTCTAATAAGTGACAAGCAAATCAAATGTGCCCCTAAAATTCGATTGGGACACAAGAAGCACTAGAAAAGATTTCAATATTAAATAATGCTGCTGTCTTTTTGGTTGTTTTGCCTATTTAGAAAAAAGACAGCAACATTTGCTTCTGCTGGTTAAGCAACAGCGGAACATGAAAGGATAACCCCTCCCCCCCCCCCCCCGCAAGGTCGCAACAAAAAAAACACTTGACCAGATTAACGGAGAAACTGTGTTTAGAATTGACATGTTTTGCAATTATTTCATTTGCCTCTTCTAGCCATTCTCGATTATTTTAGTAAAAAACATAAAAATGGAAAAGCTGATTTAGTGAGAACATTTCAATGCTGACCAACCTTTAGTAGTGCCATGATATCCATTCTTCCTGTGTGTTCAATATAACAAGGCCTTCCCTGTTTATCATGCTTGTGAAAGGCACAAGATACAATCTTTGATTCAAATGAATGGAAATTTGATTACACAAAGACAAAGGATATGAGACAACAAACGTGTTAGTACATGTAATTAATTACAATGAATAAGTAAACAAGCAAGCAAGTAAAGGTGTTTTACAATTATAATAATTGATTAACTCATCAACAATCGATAAGCTTGGGGAATGGTGCCTAGAAAGGAGGGTGAGGCAACAAATCAAACCAAGCCAAACACGTAGGGTATCCATGACAACCCTGTGAACGGCAGCCACCCACCCGGCACCATCACACTCACAAGTCAGTGAAAACACAAATAGTTACCAAAGTAAGAGGGAGGGTAGGCCGGGAATAAAATCACAGTGCGAACTTTCCAATAGCAAAAAAACGCAAATGATCCCCCGGCCACCCCGCACCAGAACCCTGGGAGATACTGCTGGCCAGCATTGTCTTGCGTTTAACTTAGCCTAAATTACATTTAGTCACATTTAAAGGAGTTGAACAATGTTGCTCAGTTTCTAAATGGTTACACAATTAATACTAGAAATGTTCATTGACAAGTAAGCATCAGTAGTCCAAACAATCTGGTGAAATTCTTCAAAGAGCTTTCAAGGATCCTTCAGGATTTTCATGAGGATCTTATCAACGGTTTGAATCAAGTGTATTAAAGGCATCCCCAGTTGAGTTTTGCTCAATAACCAAGATTTATACCCTCAATCGATACAGGATTGACAGTGTGTCAGTCAAGAGCTGACTTATTTTCGCACACATGCCACTGAGCATTGATCGATACATGAGTCAGTTGACACTCAGCTGACTATCGTTCAGGTGTCAATCAAGATGCTGATTGAGTGTTGACCAAGTATTGATCAAGACGTCCATTGAGCGTTAATCAAGATGTTGACAGTGTTGATCAAGGGGATCAATCAACACTCAACCACGTGTACTTGCGACTTTAGTACACATGATCCAAGGATCTTACTCAAGATCCTCAAAACACCTGCTCAAGAATCTTATCTAATCTTGTCAAGAATCTAATCTAACCTTTATTTTACTTACCTTTCTTACTTCCTTGTCAAAGGGTCTCTGTCAGAAGCAAGGAAATGATACTAGCTATTCTTAGGTTCCAACAAAAATCACTGACACATCATTTGTAATTTCAATGAACTATATGAAGTTGTATAGAAAACCAGGAAAGATTTATTGCTCAATGTTTTGGGGTCATCATGACTCCATTATCAAGAGACTAATAAAAAAAAAAGCATGCAAAAAAGAAAAGGTACAAGAAAAGCATAAATTACAATAAACGGCCTAAACAAACACCTTTGCACAGATGGAATCCATTTGCACGTTCAAAGTTGGTTTACGCGCATGCAAATATAATTATAACATTTCTTTGACGAGGCAATCAAGTTTGCGGCTACATTTCGTTATGATGTGAAATTGCTCAATGAAGCGTTCAGGTATTTCACTATTGTGTTGGAGGTTATAATGTTTGTAAATGGAAGATGACTTTCTAGTGTGCCCTTCTATGCACTCATGTAAGTGACCACGTGTATAACCCACATACCCTGCATCACACAAGTCACATTTAAATTCATAGACAAGACATTGTTGGTTGACAATTGGGGGCTGAAATTCAGGTCGCTCAAGTTGTTGCTCGAGCTTAGGGCTTACAAACACTGGCTGGACAGTGATGTTTAACTTGGAACTTAGATTGTTCAGTTGCTGTTTAACATAATTAGCTGAAGACTGGTCTTTAAAGGGTAACACTACTCTCACAGTCTCCGAAGGTACATCTGGTGTACGGAGGTACGTCAATGGCATGCATCTCAAGGCGCCTCTACAGACATTGTTATCACAAAACCAAAACCGGATAAAGGGTCTGGTGTTGAAATCTTTGTCCTGCAATCAATATACAGTGTTAGACACATTCCGCTTTGCTGATGAAGTACAAGAGCTCAAGATCAAGAACGACGAAATTTTGGTTTCTTATGACGTGACCTCATTATTTACAAACGTACCCTTGGAGGAAACAATACAGATCTTAGGGGGTAAGTTTCTAAAGAAAATACAGATCTTAGCTGAAAAAGCCTTTGTCCAAGATTGGTTCAATGAGACACACAGCTTGAACCTCTCTAAAATGGACTTAATCGACCTCCTCCGAGTAGCTACAAAAAACCAGCTGTTCCAGTTTGGCAGTGCTTTATACGAACAGATGGATGGAGTCGCTATGGGCTCTCCCCTTGGCCCATTACTGGCTAATGTCTTCATGTGCTCAATTGAGGAAAACCTCGAGCAACACGGTCAACTACCGTGGTACCACCGGAGGTACATCAATGACACCCTGACTGTAATGCCTGTTAGGATCACCGCTGGCCAGTTTCTAGATACCCTTAACTCTGCCCATCCTTCCGTCAAGTTTGCCATGGAAATCGAATGGGAAGGATCCCTTCCTTTTTAGGAACTGAATTACTTAACCGTGCACCAAAGATCGAGAGCAAGGTGTACATCAAAAGAACCAACACGGGTCTCCTCCTGCATTTCCAGAGTCACGTTGACATTAAATACAAGCACAGCCTAGTTAACACCATGGTGGATCACGCTTTTCGATTGTGCTCTAACTGGTTATTCTTCTTGAAGGAATGTGACCACCTTAGAAGGGTTTTTCATAACTTGAAATACCCAAAGCCACTGGTTGAAACTACAATCAAGCAGTTCATTGAGAGTACTATTTCATCTCAAGAACCCTGCTCATCACCAGATGTTAACCTTCAGAGACTGTGAGAGAAGTGTTACCCTTAAAAGACCAGTCTTTAGCTAATTATGTTAAACAACAACTGAACAATCTAAGTTCCAAGTTAAACATCACTGCCCAGCCAGTGTTTGTAAGCCCTAAGCTCGATTAACAACTTAAGCGACATGAGTTTAAGCCCCCTATTGTCAACCAAGTCTTGTCTATGAATTTATTCTATGAATTTGAATCTAACCTGTGTGATGAAGGATATGTGGGTTATACACGTAGTGACTTACACAAGTGCGTAGAAGGGCACACTAGAAAGTCACCTTCTATTTACAAACATCATAACCTCCAATACAATAGTGAAATACCTGAATGCTTCATTGAGCAATTTCACATCATCATGAAATGTAGCGGCAAACTTGATTGCCTTGTCAAAGAAATGTTATATATTCGCATGCGGACACCAACACTGAACGTGCAAACGGATTCCATCTGTGCAAAGGTGTTTGTTTAGGCCGTTTATTGTAATTCATGCTTTTCTTGTACCGTACCTTTTTTTGCATGCTTTTTTTTATTAGTCTCTTGATAATGGAGTCATGATGACCCTGAAAAGTCGAGCAATAAATATTTCCTGGTTTTTTATATGCCTTTGCTTCAGTAAATCTCTACTGATCAAACATATGAAGTTGATTCATAAAAAAAACAATAATTGCTAACAGTTTTTAACAATTAAACCCATATGGCATTGACAGTTGATCAAGAATTCCAGAATGTTTTTTCCATAACTCAGAGGTGTCAGACAAAACCAATGCCTGCCACCACAATTTAAACCAAATTTAATCATGACAACTTGTACTTAATAATATTCTTTTTCTTTGACCATCGTAGCTTTATAAGAAATAACACACAAACTGCAGTGACAAACATGAGAATAAAATGGATGTTAGAAAAACAAACTTATTTATTTAACTTGACATTTTGTATGTGTCATTTTTAAACACTATACTGTCATCTCCAGAAGTGATGTTTAGAAATAGAAGTACATAACAACTAAATTTTAAATTTAAGATCAGTCAGATAAAGCATTTCACAGCTAACATTATCATTAGGGTGGGCTTCAGTCCCCTAATCAGTAGTCTCCTTTATCTTGCAATGAGTATCTGACTGACCTTTTGCTAATATCTCAAAGTGGTCCCATTTTAAGCTGTGACCAGTCGTTATCATGACATGGTTTGTGATAGCAGATGCATGACAGCTACTAGTGATTGCTTTAAAAATCAAGATGAAAAAATCAAGGAAAACCAAAGGTCTGTGGTTCAAGGCTCCCAAGGTAAGCATTGAGATAAAAAGAATACACGTTGGGATGTTGGGAGAGCAGGGAGGGAATAGTAGGTGAGGTAGGTAGAGTGGAGATGAAGAGTAGAAGGAGGAACAAATAGCAAAGAAATAACACAGGACTTTGTGAGAATATTCAAGGACCAATCCAGGTTTTTATCTTTCTGGTAATCAACAACCATATCTGAGTCCTTTACCAAAATTAGGAACCTAAATAGCCTAAATTTTTAATAACTACCCCCCTCCCCCCAAAAAAGAGCTTCTTTTACCAGATTAATTCAACTGTATCAACAAAACATATTACAGGAAACAGGAATACTTACATCATGGTCAAGGATATGATCAATGTCATTGTTTAGTCGCCATTCTTTTGCTTGTGTGTACTGACTAAGAGTAAAAGGAGAAGTGATCACATATTAGAAGTATGTAATATTAGACAAATAAAGAAGCCAAAGCTGTGCATTACACTGTGATAAAACACAACTGGCATTGGAGAACAAAAGGGAAATGCAAATAACAAGAGCCGCAGGTGAGTGTTTTCTACATTTCTTGAGTGTTCTCAAATGTCTGGAGTGTTTTATCACAGTGTAATATACACAATTTAGACTTGTCTATTTGCTTTTATGATATAGTGGTAATGTGGCAAGAAATGATAAAACATGTTTTATACTCTGATAAAACATGGCTTTAATAATTTTTGACCAATTGGAGCGCACGTACCCGGGTGCCAGAGGTTTTTTCCTTGTTAAGGGCGACAGAATTGAGTGGCAAAGCCGAGAAGGCAAGTTGCGAAGTGGCGAGAAAAAAACCTCTGGCACCAAAGGATAACAACCTCACTTCCATACTAATACCAATTTCCTTTGAATGACATCCGCAGTCAGAGCCTATTTTAGAAACACAGCAAACCGGCACAAGTAAAATATGCGTGTAAACTTACAAGCAGGCCTGTGAATTGAACTTGGAACATATATAAATTTATATTCTTTTGAACTGTCAATGAAATGACCTTTTCCTGAGAGCTAAACCTTGAATGAGAGCATCTTTTCCGAACTTTCCCTACGTGATTTAGATGAAAAAATGACCTCGGCGGGCTAGAAAAGAGAACGAAAGAAAAAACAGAGCAGACAGGATAACGAGCCGCTAATTATTCAGCGCATGGAGCTCGGCACAGGAACAAAAACAAAGCTTGCTTTTGGATAATTTTAGCCTTAAAAGCCAGCAAATGGTCCCAAATTACTCTCTGTATCCTTACAAATATCCTGACTTCCATCTCTGAAAGATTTTGCCCCAATTTTGAGCAAAAAACATTCCTCTGTGACAGACTGCCATTTATTAATTTGCTAACTTGTCAAAACTCTCCTGAAGTAAAACCAGTTTGGCCAAGATCATCACGCACTTAACCAATAGCAGCCGTTTTAAGAAATGTTTCTTCAACTGACCAATCAGATTCCCAGGGTCAAATCTTGACTCTGGAGAAATAAATGGCAATGTGATTGGATTGGCGCGCTCAAAAGACTTAATGGCCTGTGCCAGAGGTCTCTCGCTGACCAGCACTACTCACTCTGACGCTGATCCCCACTGGTGAGCGAGAAGACCTCTGACATCCAGGGTAGAGCGCATGCAGCATCCTATCTAGATAATATAATGTGTGATATTTAGACACGGAATGATACTCAGGGTTCTCCCAAAAATTGGAAGCAGAGGGAGAATAACTTTAAGTAGGCAGCAGAAAATGCTGATAAAAAGACATGCAGTGGTTTTATCAGGGCCACATGGAGGAGGGGCCCAACTTTTAATGGGGGGTCCAGGAGCCCCTCTGCGAACATTTTGAAATTGGGGTTCTAAAAGGTGCATTTCAGTGTAATTTAATTAAACAATAATGGTTTTTAAGTTCTTTTCTTAAAGGAAAAGAATTTCACTGAGCAAAAGAATATGTTTGCCTTAGTTCAACAGCTTAATATTGTCGCCATCCATATCAAACACAAACTCTGAATCTGCATCAGACACATCATTGTCATCCTTCATGTCCATGTTATTCACTTTGAGTAGCTGGGGCTCCAAGCACTGCTAGATGGCGTATTTTGCCGGTCGCCGGAGCTTACAGAGAACTCTGGATACTCTACTCTACCTAGCTCGCTGCATAATCTGCAGACCTACAAACTCAGTGTATCATCATCAAGTCTCCCCGTGCCTACAAAAACCAACTACCATACCTGTAAGCTTCTTTAGAATCAAAACTCCGTGCCCGAAGAAATCTCAAGAGAGTGGCCTAGAATGCAAATAGAAATTGTAAACAAATGTATGTTGTAAAGTTTAACAGAAAGATGAGCACAATCAACTTGAAATGAATGTGCTGTGACTGGACTAAGAAGTATAGACGCATATATATATAGCAAGTATTCTTGTATGAATCAAGTATTCACTGCATTTTGGCACGCGAAAATTGGGGCATAATTTATGTTCTCACAAGATTTATTTCATTGCAGGGCTAAAAAATGGGATTATTTACACGTACTCTATGGGAAAAATTGCTCCACTGCCTAGAACTACATGTGTATGTAAGAATTACCTGGATTTTTGCAAAAAAAAAATTGCAGACCTATTAATTTACCCTTTGACATATACCATACCCAGCTGCTACTCCAGCTCTGTCCCAATTCCCCTAGTCAGTAAAGCGGTGTTACTGGAAACAACTGCCAACTGTACACTGTACTCTTTCATGGGTTCCCTACAAAGGATTTAGGGTAATGCGTGGAAAAATCAGAGACATGCTCAGATATCCACACCCTAGTTTGAAAGAGGTTGCAGAAGCCAGAGAATCTCCCCCCTCCCCCACCCCTCAAAAAATTCTGAGACTTCATGACTCATCTCAAAGGCTTCTTAGATTTTGAGATTGGATCCAAAAGTGTCTGAGAACCAAAGATTTTTTAGGCAGCATTTTCCAAATGTAAACTGACTGTGCACTATTTTAGTCACATAATGTATTCTTTCCCTTGATATTGGCCTCATAATACTTTTTTGCATGTTTACAGCCATCTCAGTGTGTAAACATGCAAAAACAAAATAAAAAAGAATTCAGCATACAATTATTCCTAACGCCGTAAGCATATGAAAGTACTATTTTAGCTGTTTGAGTTTGACATTTAACCAACACCGTTGTCACGTAAACATCGCTGTTCAACGAACAAGTTGAGATTTCATTGCTTTGTACTGGACATTTGATTGGCTGAATTTGAAAATGTTGGAATCTATTGTTTTAGTTCTGCCTTCTGATTGGTTTTCATTGTCTGGGTGGCCCCGGTTTCAGTAAACACACTGTAAGAACCACAAAGAAATTTATACATTTCCAACCTTTTAACTCACAACAGAACAATTTAAATTTTTTTTATTTTATTTTGCTACAGACACGTTACAATACTTAAAGAACACGAATTACTAATTTCAGTTTACAGCTAATATACAACATACCAGAAGGAAACAAAGAAAAAGTTACAATTTACAAAACACTACTAGTTCGGAGTAACTTACTTAAAAACACGAAACAGTACTTACAATAAACTACTTACAAGGACTTATTTACAGAACGAAAAAGTATTATAAAATAAAAAGCACAGGAGACCAATTAAATGTAGCATATGACAAGGTTAATTTCCTACTACGTATTTAAAGCAGCTACTAACTTTTCCCATTTTTTAAAATGAGTAGCCAGTTTGTCCCTCTCCCTCGCAATATGGAGTTCGATATTATACACACGTCTTATCCTGGCAATAAAGCCTCTCAATGAAGGTAAACTTCCAAGGCATTTCCTTACATAAATATAGTATTTACCTGAAAGTATAACATGATTGATTAAAAGGAAATCTTCCATTTCTTCAAAAATCCCTAAAAACAAACCTATCTCGCCGAAGGATTCTATAACAATGTTATGTTCTTTAAGCCAGGACAAGACTTCTTTCCAAAATTCAGAAGACACTTTGCAACGAGAGAGTAAATGTTCCAAGGATTCTGGTTCTTCATTGCAAAAAGTGCAATTTGGGGATTGCGAAAGGCCAAAGCGAAATAATTTATCATTTGTAAAGACAATGTTGTTTAGAATTTTGTATTGAAATTCTCTCAAATTAGAATCAAGTGTAGTACGGAAAGGTAGAGAATAAACCTTTTTCCAATTAATGATCGTGTCTGGGTATTTGTCCGATATTTTTTTTGGGCTGTCGGAGGGACTTGTTTTTTGCACAAAAAAGAGTCGTATATCTGTTTAGAGGTGACATCTGAGATCGGGAAAGAGCCACAGTTTAGTTTAATGTGTGGTATGTGAGGGATGGGTCTTATTTCATTTTTATTTTTACAGACTGAAGATTTAATAACTGTTTTCCAGTCCGATGGAAGAGAGTGAACAACTCCCATAATAAAGAAACGTTGCTCAGGAGTAATCGTCACATAAGGATCTTCGTGGAGGAAAAGATTGTTATCCGTAATAAGGTCACCCACTTTTATGATTCCCAAATTAACTAAATCACTTCTATAGACAGACTTTTTATCAATACATATAAACCTATTATTCCAAATAATCTTGTTCATAACATCATTTAAAGTGACAGGCGTTCTACTATTTAAACCTGACCATGCGTCAAAGCATTCTTTATAATATTTCAGAAACTGCGTTTTTAATTTGACAGTGTCAAAATTACAATGCAAAATTAGGCTCCCACCAACTGAAAAAATACAACTATTTAAAAACGATTTCCAAGTACTCGGGTAGTCCTCTAAGAATTTCTTTAGACAAATGACTCGTCTTGCACTGATCATAGACTCAATATCTAGCATCTTCAGTCCACCTTTGTCAATATTTGAGATGAGCGCACAGCGCTTGACTTTATCTTTGCCATTCCAAATAAAAGTGTAAAAAATCGAGTTAACTTCTTTTACAAGATCACTTGGCATCGGAATAACCGACGCTCCAATTTAAATTTACTGATCCACAAATACATAGTAAGACTGAAAAAAGTTTTGTGTTTAATTTCCAATTTTTGCTTTGATGAATAACTCTTACAAAATTTCATAATCGACTCAATCAACTAGTACATGTAGCAATCTTAAATAATATTTCTTGATTTGGCAAATTCTGAATTTCTGACTTTCACATGACCATGAATTTAAGTTTCTTCCCTGACTTTTTCCTTACTTGCCACAACCCTTACTTAACCTGCACAAACATGCACCACTCTTTATAATCTGTTCATCGAATTCGTGATCAAGTTTCCTTTCCCAATATTACACTAACGTTCCCTGACTTTTTGACAAAGCTTTGATTGAGTTGACTGATCCATAATGAATTACTAAAAAATTTGCTCAATGATAAATAAAAATCTTTGCATTATGATGATTTTGAAAAATTTACACAGGTGATTTGCAATGCTGCCAATTTTTGTCATGCTAGGACTGCACCTTGATCACACAAGTAAACCAGCTGCCATTTCAGCACATAAGTACAGGATGATACAGCCTGAAATTTCCAACTAATTTGTAACAAAAACATTAAACAATATTACATCCTGTTTATAATCTTGATCTTTATACATACTCTGATACAAAACAGCTCTTAATTTAGTTTAGAAAATATTTTCATAGATAATATTATGATATTGTTATGATATTATGTTGTTATTATCTTGCAGCTGGTTGCAGGCCGCAGCCTGGAAAACACAGACAGATTTCCGGCTAATGTAGTACTCAGCCGCAAAATAAAATAAAGACGTATTTTTTGGTAGAGTCAAACAGAAGTAAAAACTCTGTCTATGTTCACAGGCTAGTTACTGTGTAAACATGCATTTTGATATCTGCAAAACCCCTTGAAGTAATAATAATATTATTAAATACTATATAACTCAAATGCAACAGACAGCAGTCTAACTCTCTGTTTTAAATCAGGAGGTACAAGTTAGAAACCTTTTGAGAAATATCAAATGGAAAAGGTCATGGTAGCAGACCATGGAGAAAAAAATTATATTGTTGAACCCTCTTCAACAATAGATGGCAATATTTTATAAACATGCTGGCTTCATTTAAATAAGAAGATTTTGACATTCTTTAAATCTTGTTTTATAAAATCATCATTATAGAACCTGCAGATAATTATAGCTAATAATATTTTGATATCAACACTTTGATATTAGATAGATATCATGATGCCAAAATCTTTTGCTTCCACTGCATCTGCATCTTCATTGTCTCCCAAGGTTTTGCAACCAAGCCAGTGACATTTAAATAATGGATATGTATGTTTTGCACAATTTTGAAACGGAGATAAGTTACAATAAAGTTCTTTCGGCTGTTTCAATCCACTGAAAGCTTGGGCGTTTGAACACAACAAATTCAACTGGACACATTTTAACAAACAAGTTATGTTAACTTAACCTTTCTCTTTATTTATTCTTTCATAATTTATTCTCTACAATTCCAACTATTTTATTTAAATTAAACTGGACGAAAAATGGCATAATAAAGTGTAGGAAGTACACAAAATTTTAAATATACCAAAAAACAGTGATCAAAAATATTATTAAGCTTAAAAAGAATAACATTTTATCACGAAGTCCCGGTAGACTGTCGTCAATATTGTTATTTCTACAAACATCACGCTGAACAATTTATACAACACCCCTTACTAGAAAAGATAAATATTAGTCTTCCGTCAGCCTAAGAAGTCATTTCCATAAAAGTAACTTAACACCCACTTGCGGTACGTGATAAACATGAAGCAGATTTGCTCAGATTTTATGCACGCCCATACTACTCTGTAGTTTTGAAAACCTTAACCCAAACAAGATCCAGTAAAATAACTTAAAATAAATGAAATTAAGCATTTCACGATCAAATTGATTATTTCATTATTTTTTTTCTCCATTCATTCTTCTATTGTAAAAGCATCATTTCCATTGCACACCAAAAAATCATGGAAGGCCTCTCAATCTTAAACAAGAAGAAGCTTTGAAAGTTACTAAAGCGGAAATTGCTATTTTCAACCTCTAATTTTCCAGATCTTTCGAGCGTAGTCGTGCTACAATTTAATTTATTTACGTCTCATCGGCGATATAAACACACAGAAGCCATCGGATGTTTAGAATCCGTTATTTTTTTCCGTTATTAAACAATACTTGGCAATTTACACTTCTCGCCAAACTTGTTTTTCGTGAGAGTGATGCTTGTAACCGATCGTAAATTGTCGATGTCCTCGTTAACACAACAGCGATAGTACAATATTTAGTGATCTCGCGGCTTACCTCATCCGTTGTTGTCTCTGCTGTTAACATCTTTTTAAGTTCCTCTAGGGACTTTTCCTGAATGGAAGATAAGTGGCCCAAATATCCATTCATCACGTAATCGGTCCGCCCCAAAGGTCCCCAGAGTTATTGAAGTTTTACAAGGTTACAAAAACCGGCAAAACGGCGAATTATGCCTCGTCCAAGATAATTATACGACTCATGATAACGGGTGGCTGCCTGATAGACTACGTTATCTGTCGACCTCGACCCGTAGGGCAACCATTTGTTAATAATTTATCTTGTAACAACACTTCAACAGAAAGGCAAACGGGCCTGTTTTGATGATGAGTGAGGGGTTACTCCACACAAAACCCGCGCATTCCCCGCGCACTCCTCGGGTATAGTAATGAGAAGCCACATGTCATCACATTTGAAGAATTTAGCACATCTCTAATATTAACAAAAACAAGTTCGTAGTTTGATTCAGTCTTAAATAATGCTTGAATAGTATTTTATGCTTTCTAAAATACTTTTTTATGAGGAAAATACAGCTGAAATATTTTAAATGCGAAGAAAGAGTTACAATGATTACATCTTAAAGTCTCCTAACATCGTTTGGCGGCTAGACCAATTGGAACACGTGGCAGGGGCTGTCAATCTCCCGGATGTACTAACACTCCGTCGGCGAGCCATGAGCGTTCGAGGCGAAAGGGTTTTGGAAGATAAAGGGCTGATGTGATAGTGTCGGCAGAGAGCCGTTATTCGTCATGGATTTGAGTGTGTTGCTACTATTTCGTCGAAGAAAGGATACAAGGCTTAAATAAGCGTGATTTTGGAGAAAATATATTGTCGCGGAGGACAGAATCTTGGAGAAAAACATTGGTTTTGCACCACTGTCACGGTTCTCAAGCTTGCATTGTGTTTGGAAAGCACATTTCTCCCCCTTCTTCTCTATTCAAGGTTACAATCGCGAAAGATCGTGAAGTATGAGTGCTGAAGAAAGATCGGATAATTCTGGTCATACAGATGAGAGTTGGTAAGTTAAATAGCGAGCAAAATTGCGAGAAAAACAAAGTTGTAAGCTTCTTCAGAGCTCATTAAACTGTTGTTGGGGCTTATGGTGTATAAGCTTACATGTGTAAGTAAAATCGCCCGATGGCTTGTTTGGATGAAAAAAACGTGGCCAGAGTTTATAAACACAGCATCGGCTAAACCTGACACTTTTTTTGATCGCTACACCTTGTCAAAAGCGGGAAAGAATGTGCCATGTTAGCGAGAATTAACCGTGAGCAGGTTGCAATTGATTGTTTTGTGGATTTCCCATGGGCTCGGTTCATCAAGCGGCCGTGACGGCTTGTTCAATGTCATCCCTGTTTTCATTGTTTTGATAACATTTCTCTTTTAGAAGGATAGCGTCAGTCACACTCCCTTATATCTAGGAAAACTAAAATCACTGTAGTCGCTTTGTGACCGTTAAGAACATTTGGGAATGATTTTCAGGAAAATCAATCTAAGCACCGTAACTTTCCCGTAACGAGACGTGAATAAATTAAGTTAATCGGCGGAACGGAAGGAAGGAAATACACGAATTTGGCCTTTAAATCTGACCGTAGATTTTGTTACTTCCTTTGATTTGTCATTTGAATCATCAGGTCAATCCTTCTTGAGTTGTATTTTTGCCTATTGTCAGTAATTTATCAAAGTATACGTCAGCTCCAGTCGTACCCAGTTGAATAAAATTTTCAATGCGAAGCTTTGATCTGGGATTTGAGCTTTTGCGAATATTTGGCTGTTTTTTTTTTTACGTGCAAGTTTTTTCCACCCGTGACACATGCAATTATACAAGATAAAGTGATAATTATTCTGGTCGTGACTTCATAGCAACACTCACCATCGCTTCAGGGTTGACAAGAAGTGTATTGTCGTGTAAAGTATTTGCTGCAGATCAATCAGGCATGGTAATGTTAACATATATAGCAAATTATATGGGTGCAGTAGTGTTTATAAATAGCCATGGTTTGGGTACAATTTAGTTGCACAGCCAAACATGTTAGAAAATACATTTGTACAATTTCGACAAATTGGCATAATTTTCTGCAGTGTCTACCCCAACAAAATGATGTTCATTACCACAACTAAGTCTGTTACAGTTTTCCTTTGTGGCAATTTTTGTTCACAGTTTGCCCATAGTTTATATGCATACTGTTTGAACCCTAATGCTACAAAGAAAAAATTTATAAATAAATTATTTAGAGTAATCAACAAATGTGACGTAGGGTGCGTTCCTCTTAGGGGTGATCTGGATCAGGATCAGCAATCCAAGATGATCCAAAATCACTCAGATCATGGTGCATCAAAGAAACCGATGAATCCGCTCTGGTCACAGATTCATCAGTTCCTTTGATGAACTATAATGTGAGTGATCTTGTGTCGCTGATCCTGATCCAGATTCAGGTCATCCCAAAGGAATGCTCCCTTAATGCTTCAGTATACAAATGTGACTCTTTCCTTTGAACTTGATCGATAATAGAGGGGTTTTCAATTGAATGTTGAAAGTAATCAGGCAATTAGGTTGGTTTTGGTTTTGGTTTAACTAGTGTCAGATTGGGTAAGTAGTCTAATTAGAAAGTAATTGGTTTGGTATTGGTTTCACACTACTCAGTTGAAAAATTGCTCTATATATCTTTAGCCTTAAACATATTTTAATTTAATCCACCAAGGATTGTAGGTAAATTTTTCATAAACCATAAAATTATTAAATCAGAATTCAAGTTTTGCATTCAAGTTTCAAATGTACCATCCCACACCATGAACACTACACTGTACAATGCTACAATAGAAGAATAACCCCTTGGAACTTAGGGTGCATTCCTTTGGGGTGATCCGAGTTCAGATCAGTGGTCCAGGATCTGTCTGGATCATGGTGTATCAAAGGAACTGGTGAATCCACTCTGGTCATGGATTCGCCGGTTCTTTTGATGCACCATGATCCAGACAGTCCAGACAGATCTTGGATCACTGATCCGAACTTGGATCACCCCAAAGGAATGCACCCTAAGTTCCAAAGGGTTATTCTCCCAAGTTGTTTGAAAGGTGGATAAAGCTACATTGTCCACTGGATAAATCACTACAGTCGAACCTCCAGTTGTGATAACCTCTCCTCAGTGACCAGTTTTCCAAAATACCAAAAATTTCTGAGTCAAATCACTATATTTGGAACCTCTTGTGACCGACAACCTCTCGTAAGCAACCCCAACCACTTTTTAGGGCTTAAGGTTTGAAATTTTCTTTTGTTGTTCACCTCCCATAAGCAACGAGTTGACATATAATAGAGTAGACAGAGGATAACAAAATGTTGTAACATCACATTCCTAAGTAGTATAAGAGACAGAAATTTCTCAGTGGGAAGTACCACATTTTTCTCGAAATTGCCTTTTTACACGAATAAAAGTTTAAAACATGGAGTAATTCTCTGTAGATACTGTGTCCTAATAAGGCAAAAGTTTGACCCAATATGGTTTAAGGTCTCATAAGCAACCACCTCCTGTAATCGACCAAGTAGGTTTAACATTTTGGGTGGCCGCTTACGGGAAGTTCAGCCGTATTCAGCTGATAATGGGGTTTGTTTTGTCAAAGACTTAATCACTGGATAGTGACTTTTCTAGTGGATAGTGTTATCCATCTTCTGAACAACTGGAGCCTGAAAGACAAAAGTTATAGGGGCCAATATATCTGACCGTTAATTTCTTCTACACTGTGGAATGTTTGCTTACAATGAAGTCCTTCTCAGCCTACAGGCTCGTCACTGACAGCTGTGTTGTCAGAAGACAACTGTGAAACTTAATATCTTGTTCACCTCTAGAATGAGAAGGCCTATTTTTTAGAAAACATGGTGGTATGGATATTTCAAAATCTAATTATAATAAGTTCTTACTTTTTTCTGCCTCTCCTTTCAGGTCTGATAGTGAGGAAGACGTAAGTTTGAGTTTATGTGTCTTTGTTTTCTATAGCTAATTTGTAGTCTCTATTAAGGTGTTAGTAAACTTTTAACCAAGGTAGTCGGACAAGATGCTAATCATTCATCATGGAGCATCATACTGACCCTGGAGAACAGCCAGATGGCTTGTCAGTGCCGCACTGTACTATACTGTAGCTCTGTTTTCTGTAGCATGAAGCAGCTCTGCTCTCCTGAGCTCTGCGGTCTTTGCAGATTTATTTGGCGGTATTTCAGGTGAACTGCTGCTGCTTGGCCTCTCACCTCGCTTTCCTCCACTAATAAGTGGTGTTTCATCAGTTGCTTCTGATTTTTCAGCCGTTACATTATAATGCAGAGAGTTAAAATGGCAGACTATTCAAATCTGCTGCCGTCCATTTTGACTCTCTTCCCAGTCTCCCCAACCCATATGGGACGCTAGTCCATCACAGCCAGCCTTCTCTCAGGTTGCACATAAAGTTTGTGTGTGACAGATTATACACCCTTTCTCAGTTCTTCTAAGCATGGATATGATTATGCTAATCATCGATATAAATCAATATCCAGTGGATAGCTTAGTTTGTTTTTCCAACACCTACACTGTATCCACTGGATAGCGTTATTGAGTAAATAGCATTGAATACCTGGCCGTTGGTTAGACAGAGGTACCTTCAGGTGAAAGGGAATGTCTTATGTAAGATCATAACACAGCTTTAGCAAACAGCTGAACCTTGACCTCCTATTAATCAGGAATTAAAGCCCTGGCCAAATGCAGTCGCAAGTAGACGCAAGTTGAAAACTTGGATCTACTGGTGACTCTGTTTGGAGGCCTTGCGTTGACTTGCGATGACTTGCACTCGCTTTAATGGAGAATTTGCACACAAGTCAAAGCACCATTTGGCCACCCAACCCAGGTCAACGCAAGTTGAGTGACATCTATTAACCAATTATTAACCAATGAAATAGAAGATAGTCTGCCTTGAGTTGTTATTTTTGACGACTTGGGTGTACTTGCGAGGAAACTTGCGAGTCCGTTTGGCCAGCCAACACAAGTCTCTACCCAAGTTGAACTTGTGCCCACTTATGACTACTTGCCGCTTCGTTTGGCCAGGGCTTAATGCACTGCTACTCAGCTACTTGGGCCTAAGATCATTTGTTTTTGAAATCCAAGTAGTTGAAGCTAAGGTCATAGGTTTAAGTCTAGCTATAACCACCAGATGGTGTTGTTTTCAGAAGTCTTAATTTTAGCTCCTCTACCACACTTGTAAACAGCCTACCTGCTGTGGTTCTTAACCTCGTTGTGTTAATTTGAAATTGTTGTCTAAAATTTAATTGCTTGGTCCCATTAGCTGTTGGATCAATTATATTTATTGAATTTATTTTGTTTATGAAAGAATGTTTTCTTGGAGAAAAGACTATTTTGGTTGTCTTAATTTTTTAGATGTCAGGGGAACATGTCATATCTTCCACAGAAGAATACCAACCTCCTTATTACGAGCATATTGAAGAGAATGTGTATTTATTTGATAGGTAAGTTCCCACTTTAATATTCCAAACATGCTTTTTTGCAAAGGAATGTTGTGTACATTAGAGCTTGAAGGTGAATGTTTTTCTCAATGAACTCTTGAGAATAATACATTTTATTCTCAGTAGACACTGTTTTCATTATACTCTGGATAATGAACCCTGTGGTAACAACTTTGTCTTGTTCAAAGCCCTTGCAGTGTGACTCGCATTTGAGTTTGGAAGAAATCTCTCTTGTCAAAGTGATGAGAGATGTAATAAATTGACGTCAGTAATTTATTGTCAACTTCATTCTAAGCTTGGTCCTCTGCTAAGCTATCCTTCAGATTCTCAAAATCAATCGCAAAATCGGCCACCTTCAGTAATTAAGTCATGTCAAAACTTTCTGATAACTCTGGATGGTTAGGACTGACATAATTGGTTAACAATTATTTTCAGGAAGAAAAAAGTGAATAAAGAAGTGCGGAAAATGCAATGTGATTGCACTTATGACACTGGTAAGGAATTCCTTTCATTACTTTGGGGATTGCTACCTTGTTACACTGATTCTCAGCACTGTAAGTGGACCATTTCTATATTCCAACTAACAATGGTGCAGAATCAACTTCAGGATGGAGAAAATACAGTGTACAGGGCTACAAAAAATTACTCTCCAGGAGAAGTAGATTTTCCTGCCAGGGGAATACCTTTTCATTCTCAATTACCTGTTGAGCAAGACCCAGGCAAGTTGTCTGCTAACTCAGTTAAAAAAGACTTGCCCAGGACAAGCAAAATTTGTGAGCTGCCTGTTCAAAGGTTAAGCTGAAATTCATGTTTTTTCAAGCCCGGTGTGTTTGAAAGTGTCCAGCCCAACAAAGTCCTCTTGAATGGGAAGTAACTGCAAAAACATTGTGCCAGGGTGATAACGTCATTCATTCAAAGTTATCATTCGTTCACATCAACAGTTAAAGTGGAAATCAACTTAAAATCCTCCACATATTGTGCAGCATTCACTTTCTGTAAGAGATCACTAGTTAGTTACTTCGGGTAATCACTAGCGAGTTCTTATTCTAACATATTCAATTCACAGATGACCCTGATTCTGTCGGTTGTGGGGAAAACTGCTTAAACAGACTTTTAATGATTGAATGGTTAGTTGTTCACATTTTCTGTTTTATAAATTACCTGGTAATATTAGCCTGCATATGTTTTGTTAAGTTCTAGATTTTGTTGTCTTCTTCTTCTTACAGCAACAGCAGATGTGCTTGTGGGGAGATGTGTAGCAACAAGAGATTTCAACAGGTTAGAAAGCCCTAATTACTTAGTGATGACCCATTTGATTTTGTTGCTTACTAGTAAGTTTAAGCTATGCAGAAGGGGCAAGGTTGCCCATTAGAAAATTTATGGAGTTGATGGTATCATCCGGTAATCTGGGACAACTAGATTCTCCTGTCAGGCAAGAGAATTGCCATTCTCATTTGCCCAATGTGCAAGGGCCTAGATAAATCCTCTGTAAGCTATGTTACAAAAAGTAAGCTAAAACTTGCCCAGGGTAAGTAAAATTTGAGAGCTGCTTGTCCCAAGGGCAAGCTAGAATTCAAGTTTTTTGGGAGCCCTAAAAAAATTAATTATATTGTAATTATATTGTATGTGCCACTTTTTTCCCAGGGGTGTAAAGTGAAAGTTGAAGTTTTAAAAACTGAGAAGAAAGGTTGGGGATTGAGAACGCTTGAAGATCTTGAACAGTAGGTTCCTCTTGCTAGTTAAAAACTGTTTTTAAATGTAGACTTGTACTAACTATGTACTTGTTGGCAATAATCTTTGTTATGTAATTTTATGCTGATACACTACTGCTGGCTCAGTGATAAACAGTTTTCTTTGGCATACATTTATGCAGGAGATCTTTTCTCTACCAGTTCTCTCATTATCTGCAGTAATCCAGGCTTTTCTTGTTAACATTGCTATTTAGAAATCAGTTTGTTATGGAGTATTGTGGAGAAGTAATGAACTACAAAGACTTTCAGGAGCGAGCAGAGCGTTATGACAGAGAAAACAGGAGACACTACTACTTCATGACATTGAGAGCAGATGAGGTTAATTGAAAAGTATTGCTATATTCATTTGGACCACATTAAAATTGTAGCTCTTTTACTAGTTCCTATGCCTCTCTTGTAGCAGTACTTATTACTTAAATGTGAGAATTTAACGAGTTCATCAATTGGTTTTGAACTGGTGAATTGGAATTGTCATGTATTTGGAGCTGTAATAGCCTTACTTTTTTGATGAGGCTTATTGTGGGTTTGTCACTGACAGTAGATTTTCATATCTTAGATCATTGATGCAACTTTTAAAGGGAACCTGTCTAGGTTTATCAACCATAGCTGTGAATCAAATTGTGAAACTCAAAAGGTATGTACAGTAAATAAGGCTAATATAATATAATATAATAATGCTATCTACCGGATAAATCACTAGCGTTGTTTGTTTTGTAAACATATATCCACGGGATAGCAATTTATCCAGTGGCTAGCGTTATCCAGCCTTTGAACAACTGGGGCCAGGACTATAGACACTTATTGTTGGTAGACTTGCATATGGCATTGCATATTATTTTACATTTTACATTATTTTAAATACTAGTCACATGAACTAACTGTTTTTCCTTTTTTCTTCTAGTGGACTGTCAATGGCTTGTTGAGGATAGGATTTTTTACTCAACAGTTCATCCCTGCTGGGACTGAACTGACATTTGATTACAAACTACAGCGTTACGGGTATGTACTTGAAGTGAAGTTTTAATCCATTCATCCCAAGAGTGAATGCTTATTTCTCTTTACAATGTCAATCACATCAAACAGGCAGGCGATAAGAATTACAGAAATTATCACTGCATGTAGGAGATTGTTGTCTTGATTCAACACCAAATTCTCAAAAGTCATATAAAATATATGGGGTAAATAAATTAAGGAGAATTGAAATTTGACGTTAGCTTTGAAAGTGGTCTTAAACCCCTTCCACACTACACCAGAGGAATTTGAAAACATGTTTCACTCTGAAAATGTATCAAATGTTTTCCATCCACACGACATCTGAGGAATTTAAAAACACAACATTACTATGTTATTTTCAAAAAGCATTTTCAATTGCTCTTTTTTTGTGACAGGCCTAGTGTGGGTGGTAGACCTAACCGCAGAAACAAAGCTGCAGTTTCAAATTTCTCCGCCATGTTGTGGGTGATGCCTTTACTGGTCTAAATTACGCTCTGATCGATATCCTCTTTTACGTAATTCTGTAGGAAGGTTGCCCAGGTTTGCTATTGTGAAGCACCGACTTGTCGGGGATTTATTGGAGGTGAAAAACAAACTCCTTTGAAGAACACTGTGGAAAGAATAGGTATACATATTTTTGTTTTAGAAGCACATTGTAACAATTAGAGCAGTCTTAAAATACATTCATGTACATGTACATATGTGGCGTTGGTTTTGTGGCCTCTGCCTTGAGGGATCTGCCACTCCTAGAAAATTTATTTCTCTTGTAAGCTTTGCTTCCGTTCTCCACTTTTTCCTCTATTTACTTTATAGCAACTCCACCTATTACAAGTTCACCAAGGAGGAGACGTAAAAAGCAGAGGAACTTGACAACTGAATTTGATGACATCACGGTACTTATCATACTTCTGACACATTTCTTCATATACTTGACTACACGATTGTGCGGTTTCACAAGAAATCCGTACCTTCCCATGGAAATAAATTTTTCTAACCCCCCCCGGGCCCCCGCCCCCGCCAACCCTTTGGAAATTCCAGTTAAGCTTCTTAAATTTTTTTGGTTTTATTGACCCCCCCCCCCTGGAAATTTCAATCCCTTCTTTGGTGGAATTAGGAATTCTGGAATTGCTCATTGTCTATCCGGAGGTCGTGGGTTTGATTCCCACCGAGGTCAAAAGATTTTTTCTTTATCTCGTGTAGCTCTCTGATTCCCTTTACTAGGGCTAACGCCCAGTGGGCTATTTATGGGTTAAATTAGCACTTAAATTTACACTTCAGAGTTAATTCTCTGTTCCATTATTTGTGTTCATAGTGCTGCGCGGCACAACATTAATATTGTCACATTTTTGTTTGAGTTTTACAAACTTATTCTGCAAATCAGTGACACCTGCCTGTGTTTTTGTCTTGTTTGAAGCTGGAAGATGAGGTTGAGAAGCTTCTAGGCGACCATAGAGGATTAGTATACAGTGACCAGGCATTAAAGCTGTCGCGATTGATGGTGCGAGCAGAGACCACAGATCAGAGAATTATGCTACTTAAAATCTTGCAGGTATACTCAATTCCCTCAGTGCTTGTGATTTATGTATGTAAGGCCAAGTCTGTGTACAAGCCAAGTGGTCCATCATCCTAGAAGTGGGAACAAGATTGTCACCCAGACGTAATTAAAAAGAGAAAACTAATTCCTTGATACCATGTAACAATATAGCAAATCAACAAAACTAATTTTTGAGTGGTTGATCATACTGGGACCCAGTTTAAAAGTTCCCTCTTTGCTAGAATGATGTCACTATGAAAGACATCAGGCCTGGGTTTTTCAAAAGGCGGATAATGCTATCCAGGAGATAAATCCCCATCCAGCGGATAGCGCAGTCTGTTTTGGGAACTCTTAACCACTGGGTACTGATTTAGACAGTGGATATAGCATTATCCAGGCTTCAAACAACTGAGGCCAGTTCTTTTTAACTAACAGACTGTTTATACTATATTGGTTTTTTTTAGCACACTACCGACCAGTCATGTTTGAAGGCATTCCTGAGGTACCAGGGTTTGTCTCTGCTGTGGAGCTGGATGATAGATGGTGGAGGAAAGAAAACGAAACTAAAGATGGAGGTACTGATCGGCATGAACATTCTCCTTGTAATTTCAGTTTTAAGATCATGAGAATTTGGTAATTAATCACTACAGGGAAGTTGTTGATATTTGATCAAATTCTCTTAACAATTAACATAATGTTATATGTGTGGAGACCAGTGACAAAAAAATTATACTGCAAAAAATAGATCAGCTCAATTTAAATATAAAGACAGCTGGTATAAACCTATGTGCAGTTGTTAAATATTTCAAATTAGTGTTAGCAATAAAAAATATTGAAAACTAAAAGGGAAAATTTCATACAGCAATAAAAACTGTGAACTAAATGCTACATTTAAAATTTGTATGTTGAGCAAATCAAGTAAACTCACGACAATTGAAAGATATAACATTGATCATGCCCATTTGACTTCTAGTTTGTTGGCATTTACAATGGCAGTTACTGCAAATGTGAAAACAAAGGCAGCTTTGATCCCACTTGAGCCAACTTGACCCACAGTGCTGGGGCTTATCTCTGCTTCTGTAGTAAGTCACTAAGACAATTGCTGCCTCTTCCCCTTCCCTAGATGTTACACTGAAATTTGTGCTGCATCTCCCACTACAAAACCAATACATTATTCATTAGTCATCCCAATAGTTCTAATTTTTAGATTGGAGGGCCACTACATTTATTTTTTTGTCTCATGAGGAATTCTAACTTTTAATTTCTTGTTCACAGCTGCTTGAAACTCTAAGATTCCTTCCCATTGCCACCAAGAACCAGCTTGAAGACAGCAAGGTGATAAAAGTTGTAAGAAAATGGGCATTGTCATCCTGTCCAACGGCTGAAGCTGGCTCCAGCAGCGGACAGGAGTCACAAGGCAACAGCCCAGCAGACTCAGAATGTACGGCAGGAACAGAAGATAATGATGATGACAGCCAGCTCTCCGCAAAGGGTCTTGATAGTGGAAAGAAAGAGGGTGGTATCCCTGTCCTGTTCGAACATCAGTGCTCTAACAAGGATCAATCTGATGACGACTCCCTTGATGCAGAAGTTGCTAGCTTTACTGCGGACAAGCCAGCATGCCGTGGAGACTTAAAAACCAAGATTGCCTCAGAGAGTTTTGGGAAATCTCCAGATGACCTTTCAGAGGATGATGTTAAGTCTGAAGATGAGCGATTACCACAAGCTGAAGTTGGACTTATAGCCAATGAGTTGTTGAAGTCTTGGAGTCTTCTTAAGGTAACTGATAAAAATCAGATTTCTCCTGGCAACATCATTACGTTATCAAGGATGCAGTTGATGAGAATAAAGGAAATCATCAATTGGATAATCTTCGAAAGTTTTGGGAAAGTTTCACTAACAGAAAATAAGAACTGTGAGATTAGGACATGGCGAATGCCTGTAAAACAATGCCAAGAGTGTATTACCAAATTGTTACTCAGATTTCTTCAGAAAATTCCAGGTACAGGATTGATCTTTAAAATATATTTTACGGGTAGTTCACATAAGGTCCCAAAACATGAAAGTTTTATTTTCATTGACTTTTACCTAAACCTGACCATAATTTAGTTTTTCTTTGTGGCATTATTTTTGTAGGAAGTTTACAGAATCCCAAAGAAATCTGCTACTCCAGTAAGTTACAATTCTGTGAGAGACCTTCAACTGCAATTATTTTATTGTGCAAGGAATTCTCTCTTGGTGTGTGTTCTCTTGTGATCAACCAGTTCAACTGGTTTGATTTGATACAGTTTACATTTTTCAATAGGATGTACTTTTGCAACTGCTTTCAGTTGGAATGCATTAACTCTTGGGTATAGTCCTTACACAAGCTACAGTCATGCAGCCAAATGCTTTTTCAACCGTTTCAACCTGATTTCAGGCCGGTTGAAGAAGTCGATCAACCAAGCCAACCAAAAACCTTTTTCCTCAATAAAACACACACACAAAAAACAACAAACCCAAACAATCAGAGACAGGTCATCCCAAAAGGACACAACCTTAGTCCAAGACAAACACCATTTGTTGGGGCTCCAGCTTAGAGAGGCATTGCCTCTCGGGAGGAGGGGGAATCGGTTATTGAGAAAAGTGAACTTCAGCCAGGATCAGTGAGAGAGAGAACCCTGAGGACAATGGAAAAACAATCCTAAGGGCTAGACAGGGAGTTGTAATTCTTCTAGGGTGATTCATCATCAGTCTCTATGGCATAAAAAGCTACTAGAAGATGTAGCAGTATATTATGCCATTGTCGGTAAGGTGAATTTACTCTGAAACGTTTTTCATAGGCTAAGCAAGACCGGGTCACTGAGTTAGTGGCAGCAGCAAGCCCAGCAGGTAAGCTGCATTGGCTTGTTTGTTGCTTGATTATTGTTCTTAGTGAACAGTGGAATATGCCATTTACTGATCCTGGATACACCAGTTAATCCCTCAGTGTTCAAAATGAATTTTTTGTAGAGATTGTGAAGTAGAGAATGTTTATTTTTCACTGACTGACACAGCCATACTTGTAAAACAAAAATCACTTAATGATTTTTTGATAGCTGTCAGATATGAAACAGAAATCACGTGGACAATTTTTCTCTTTTGCAAGAATTCTTGGTTTATATTAATGTTACTGTCTAGGCTTAAAATATTCTGCTCCTACTGTAGGTCACAGCAAACATGTGTTTGATTGTCCATTTGTAAGACAGTTTGGTGGTCAGTTTGTAAGACAGTTTGGTGGTTGACTTGCAGGATGTGTTCATCCAAATAGTTGATAACATATTCATTAATGGTGAAGGAAATTAGAGAATGCAGATCAGGACTAAATACAGTTTCTTGCACACTGATGGCAGCTATGCCAAGCCAAACCACACAACCTGACCCATATTAACATAAGAACACAGCTGTCTTACAAAGACACAAAAAAGTGGCTAGAGAACAAGTACAATTTAACTTACATGTAATAAAGTCTACAAATACTTCACAAGTGGGTGGGTGGGCATGTCAAGCAATGGCGAATGGCAAAACAAAAACTGAACCTTACACAAGCTGTGTGACCTGAAACCCCCCACACGCTTTCGGCTTCTTTCGTTCCTCAGCCAGCAGAAAACCACAATTATTTTGCATGTTTGTAGATACATGCCCAGGGTCGACTCCCATCTAAAAATCATGGGGTGTTTAGTGTACCTTTAAGGGTTAAAAAACGGTTTTGGTACCTCTAAGGGTATTTAACCTCAAAAATGCCACAGTGGAATCTTTTGTTCTACCTTTTAGGGTATTAATCCAAAAAAAAAGTGACAGGAGTAGTTGGTTTTTTTTTTCAAATTTTTTAGGGGTGAAAAACATTTCGAGACACACCAGCAAAACAGTACCTTAGTGCCTTGTAGGGGTTCTTTTCAAAATTTCCGACAAGCACCGTTGTCCCCTAGATAACTGTAGGGGTACTTTTACATGTATGACATTGTAAGTTTATATTGAGATGTTGTAAGTTGCAGCAGTTGTTTAATTTGTTTTGTTTTGTTCCCCAGGAAGTGCTGATGGTGATCATTTAAGGTAAGGAATCTTCATCAAAGTTATTTAGCTGTAATTATTGAACCCTCTAACCTTTCCTTAAGGGAATCATTTAAAGGCCCATTTTCTTGTGCTGGTATTTGCATAACATTTGAAAGTCATTTTGCATTTACTCTGATGTTGGTATCCTCATTAAAGATTACTACTTACTTACGTACTTACTTACAATAACCCTGTTTATCTAGTCATCAACAGACCACAAAGATCTGGCCATAACAACATGTTGGCTTTTGCTCTGGCCAGTATAATGTGGCCATAAAAACATGATGGCCATATCAACGAGATAGCTGCAAGGCAGGGTTCCACTGTGATAGCTAATTTAAGGTGCAGTTCTAGGATAACTGTTGACTGATTTCCCTCAGGAAATATTTTGGGTTCTTAATCCATGAATTTACGTTCCCTTGTTGGGTTTCAGAGTCAGTCTGAAAAATCTCACCAATTTCTTGAAAACGGTGGTAACCCATACGGATCTGCACCTGCTAATAGTAATAATTATTGGTAAGAATAATGCTAAACAATATCCATGATTGCCATCCTACAGGACTCCATTTGATCATATCAGTTCACCAGTGAAACTGGATGCAATTATGACCAGCCTTCAGAACTCTCCTAAACCTCTCTTCCCTCTGGAATCAAGGACACCCCCTGCATCCCAAGGATTCTCCACCTGTAATGAGGACACAGACGTGCAGAAAGACTCTTCAAATGAACCTCCTCCGGCAAAAGCTGGCGATTTCAGCTCATTAGAGTTTGGAGATGATGTGGAAACTAAAGCAAGTTTAACTCCTGATAATGAGGATGTGACTCGTTCAATTGCGCTGTTATCAGATCCTGCTGATGCACTGCAGAAACAAGATGCTAAATCACAGAACATGATGCAGACGTTCGGGTATCAGCAGCGCATGAACTTCAGTGTAGACCAGGGGTTTGGTTTATTTCATCAAAAGCCTTCCCGTAACAAAAAGAAAAAGAAGAAGTGGAATCAAATGCAGAACTTTTTCCAACAGCAGGGCAGGAATTCTCAAGGTCTGGCTGATAACAGCTTTGGAAATTATAATATGAACTCTCAAACAAACTTTGGACCACAGCAAAACATGACCCAGTGGAGGGGCCCAGCCCAAAATGCTCCCTCTAGTTACCATGGTAAACAATTTTATTGTGGTGCTCCTACTATTGGACAAGATAAGGGTCCCAGACCCCAGCAAATTGGTCCTGGTAATTTTGTAGGAAATTTAACTCAGCAAGGCTTGTCACTGCCAAACTTTAATGTTCCTCCTCCTAATATCCCACCTATGGATTTTTTCCGCAAAGTCCCTCCACCAAACTTTCCACCACAAAATCAGCCAATGATACCTCAGCAACTGCAACAAACTCCTCATATTCCTCCACAATCAGTTCCTCCTCCTTCACTCCAAGGTAACCAGTCACAATTCTTCACTCCATCCCAACCTTTGCCGTACACGCGTCTTCCTCCTCCACCCCCCTTCCAAGCAAATGTGTCAACTCCTTCATCAGGACAGTTTCAGCAGCCCAACATCCTACAACAGCAACAGCTTCCACGAAGTGTACAACCCAACTTCCCTCCACAGCCAAGTCAATATTCATACAATTCACCAACGCCGCAGCTTAGTATCCCACCAGTTCAGCAAATAAGTTCAAGTGCACAACTTCCAGTTCCTTCTTTGCATCAAGCTGGTTCATCCGAGGCATTGCTACTTCCGGAAGTAGCACCATTTTCTGTTCAAACTGAAGCTGTGACTACATCCTCGGCAGAAGGCTTCCCAAGAGAATCAGAACCTTGTACACCTTCACCTGTAAAACATAAACCCACACAGCTGCCGCCGAACTGGAAGTCAGCAACAGACCAACAAGGAAAAGTTTACTACTACCATGCATTAACAAGGTAAGCAAGAGCAATTTGGTGTCAGGAAATCCTTGCAATGGAGTCGGAGGCATAAGGCTATTTACAACCTCGTGAAAATGGAAAATTAAAATATTCTAAAGACACTGTTTTCTTTACCAAGACCGTGTTGTAAATGTACTTATCTCTCAATGCAATGATGTTCTTTCCCTGTTAGTTTTGTTACTACCAAAGCAAGCTTTCAAATATGTTGCATGCGAAAGTCTACCATTTCATTTCGCCTACCTTGGTCACTGGGAATTCCAACAGGGTTGGTGGTCTCAATTGTCCAATTTTTAAAGGGAAAACTAAACTGAAAATTCCAGGGGGGGGGTACAATCCAAATAACCATCATTGGTATGGGTATATTCTGGAACCACACATGAACATGATGAGAATGCATGTGCAAGATCCTGATTTAGATATTTCACTTTCAGTAAAAAAAAAACTGATTGACATCTTTAATGTGTAGGAAAACCCAGTGGGATGTTCCATGCTGGGACAGCAGTCCGTCCTCAGAAGAGGAGCATCCTTGTGACATAACAGATCCTGAAAATACAAGCATCACAAGTCACAGATACACCAGTACAGAAGAGGTACGGTCACCCACTGTCATAAGTTCACAATGCATACAAAGGGGTACAAATAGACTAGTGAAAGCATTACGTAACTAAGATCTAATGCAATTGCACTCTTTGTTACTGCTATCTGCCCATTTATTGTATTATTAGAACAGGTCATCCCATGGTGAACACTGAAATTAAGGGTAAACGTAATAGTTGATTATGGAGAAAGTATTGCTGTGGAAATCCAGCTAGTAGTAAGGACTACAAGACCAACAGTAATTCTATGTCCTAAATTCTTGAATTAAACTAATGCTTGGCTCATTGAATATTTGATTGTGAGACCTGCACATGGTCAGTGAGTGACATTGTTTGGAAAACACTTCACCCTCTAAGTTCCCCTTCCCAACCTAAGTGTAAGGCGACCTTCAGAATGGGGGCAGGTTTGGGGGGTAGGTGAGGTGGCACCTGTAATGGACTTGTTCCTATCCAAGGAAATTACCCAACTTATTATTGCTGAAGTCAACTCCTTGCCCACTCCCCCCCCCTTCCCTTCCCTCGCACCCACCCTCCCTCCCCCCACAGCATTAGTTCAGAATTGGAAAACGTTCAACTTAAATTTCTTTCCCTGTTTCTAGGACTCACCATCGAAAGCAAAAATAAAGAAAATGGTCAAGACTCCATCAACTCCACCAGGGACACCCCCTGAGAGCCCTACACTTACAACAGCTCCAGCGGACACTACTGCACACAGGAGGGAGGAACATTTGCTGAGGGACGACACATCTAGTACTTCCTCGTCACACCATAAGATCAAGGAGATGTTTAGAATGAAGGTTAGCGGCAAGATTAGCTATGCTATAAGCGGGTTTTGTAGATATTTAAAATTTTAATACTTGATTTCTTGATCACATTTGCATTTGTAAATATTTCATTAGGCTATGTATCATCTTTTTGTAACTTGTACATTTATATGTATTTTATTTTTTTTGATTTATGTTTGTGAGAGTTTAGATTAAGATTGAATTGAATTGAATTGAACAGTGTAGCCAAGAAATAAAACCTGAAGCAGTCTCATCAACAAACTCAGCTGACTTTTTTGGCCAGTGCTATACATCAAAATTAGTGGGAAGCAAAAAATACAATAACAATATTTCAATACGGTAATGATTTAAACATTGCCGCTTATGGGGTCATGGAAATAAGCTAACTAAACCTTAAGGACAAAAGCGTGACGGTGGGTGGCTGGGAACAAGTCCGTGTATTATGGGATTAACAACACAAGACCCATAAATTCAGAAAGAACACACCGAGCTTTACAAAATCCTTAAGTTTCATGTTAATTGGGCCAATATTGAACAAGAAACCGCAATTCAAAAACTTAAAAATTTGCAAAGAAATGTATGGATTTCCGGACAAGTGTCCGGCAATCCATACATTTGTTACTAAATTTTTAAGTTTTTGAATGGCTGTATCTTGTTCAATATTGGCGCAATTAACACGAAACTTCAGGATTTTGTAAAGCTCAGTGTGCTCTTTCTGATTATATGGCTTTTTTGCTGTTAATCCCATAATACACGGACTCATGCCCAGGCCCTCACGGTATTCATCGCCCTGTAATTCTTTGCTCCCGAACCGCACAGAAACGCTTGCTACGTAGGCTATGTTCTTGGGTAAGACACTCAACTCTCACAGTGCCTCTCTCCACCCAGGTGTATAAATGGGTACCGGCAAATTTAATGCTGGGGGTAACACTGCAATGGACTAGCATCCCATCCCGGGAGGGAGGCAGTAGAAATACTCCTAGTCGCTACATGCAGCAGAAACTGGGATAAGCTCCAGCCTGATGAGCCACTTGGCTCGAAAGCAAACTTTTTTTACCACCTTCAAAATTACTTTGTTTGCTTCATAGTACAATTTTAGCGGGTGATAACTTTTCTTTTAGCTGGTCAAATAAGCCAGTAGCCTGATCACACCTGCATAAATGCATGTCTATTTGATCCTCAAACAAACCTAATGTGTGTACGTATTTCAGTTTTAATTCTGAGCAGTATTTTTTCGTTCCGTTTGCCTCTCACAGCTTTCCAATGTAGTTGTAAACTGCCTAAATCCTTTCTTCAAAGTTGACTGTAAATCAGGCAGGATCCTGAACACAGACGATTTTAAGTTTTTAGCTAGAAAGGTGAGTTCAAGTTCCTTTGTATCTTTTACCGTCGTGTCTATCCCAGATGGTGATTTGAAATGGTTTCAATCTGTATGCTGGTGTTTATAAGGTCTCTGTTATCCACAACAGTTATTGAGCAGTTCTTCCTCTTGGTACAGTACTGTTTTTATGCTGTACATGGTGGTTCTAACTTAAAAGTCTGTGGATGAAACCCTAGTGTGTGACCAATCGTATGAAAGCTATTTAGCAGTACTTCCATGTGGTACTGTTTATTATACTGTACAAGGTAGTTCTAACTTTTCAGTCTGTGGATAAAACCCTAGTGTGTGACCATTCATATCAAAGCTATTGAGCAATAGTTTCATGTGGAACTGTTTATTTTGCTGAACAAGGTGGTTCTAAGTTTTAAGTTTGTGGATAAAACCCTAGTGTGTGACCATTCAACTCAAAGCTACTGAACACTACGTCCATGTGGTACTGTTTATTTCTCTCTGCCCGGTGGTCCCGACTGAAAATTTACTTACTGTTTTGTTTTTGCCCCCAGCTAACACATGGAATTTTGATGAAGGAACTTAGCCACTTAAAAGACGAAGAAACGTTGCAGTGCAATGATTCTGTCAAAATCAAGACAAAAGAATATATTCGAAGTTATATGAAAAAGTTTGGACCTGTATATAAACGCTCTTAACTATTAGTTATAAGTTTTACTTTGTATATATTGCATTAGACTAGGAAACGGATTTAGAAACATTTTTTATTGTTATTCAGGGCGATAGTTTTAGTTGCTTAGGCATGTTGATGTACAACATTAGCAGAGAGAGCACAGTTGAGGCGTTGTTAACCTCGGAATCACGGAGGAAAGTTTCGAAGATTTTTCGTTGTTGGTTTTACGTTTCTCTAGAGCACTGGAGTGTGTTATACTGTATTTTTTCCAAAGCATATCCCGAAAAAACGTTTAGGTTTGCTCATTGAAGACAGTTGGTAAGCAGTGTTCTGTGATAGTACGGTTTATTATGCTATATGAATGTGGCGCTAGCTTTTACGTTTTTTGTTAAAACCCTAGTGTGTGACCATTCAGATGAAAGCTATTGAGCAGTACTTTCATGTGGTGCTGTTTATTATGCTGTACATGGTGGTTTTGACTTGTAAGTCTGAGGATGAAACCCTAGTGTGCGACCATTCAAATGAAAGGTCGGCGTTTCGTGCGATACTTATTATTGTGCTTTGCAATATGATTCTAACTGAACGCTGTAGATGAGTAAATATTTAAGATATGAATTACGTAACGCACTCCTCCGTGATTCGATGGTTTGATTGAAATTAGTATCAAGGTGTTGTTTGTCACAACTTTTTAAAGTATTATAATTATTGAAGTGCTAAAAACTACATATATTGCACCGTTGTTTTATGTAAACGCGTATTTTATTGATTTTATAAACTTGTTTTCCCGCATACAGCACGTTGTTGTTACGACTTCATGTTTTTTTCCTATTGAGCCTTATTGAGCCGAAAAAAGTGAATGTCATCCTCGCGTCTCTCATCTTACCGTCCCCTCCGCGCTCGCCCCAGGAAGCGGTAAGATGAGAGACCCTGGGAACGAGGTTGAGTCACTGTTAGTTTGTGTGTTGTTTTAAGATTGGAACCTCTTACGGGTGAAATACATTTCAAGCAACGCTCACGATGCAGGACCTTCGCACTTCTTTATAGAGGTTCTTTTCAAAATTTCCGACTTCTTTTTAATATAGAGTCCTACTCGGGCTATGTTGCTCCCTTTTATACCCGAGGAAATTCTTCTACGCCAAACGACATAATTTGACAATATCTTTCTGAGATCTTGTTTTTTGTGGGCTACAGAATATCTAGTCACCTACCTAAATATATTGCTGGTTTCAACGTTTTCAGATGTTGATCGTCACCTAGAAGAGTTTTAAGGCGGGGGTATATATGAATAGGAGTGAATTTTCAGGTAATATTGCAAGGGAATTGTTAGGATTAAACTGGGTTGGAAACACTACCAGACAGTTGGCCCCCTCCGAAAAGAGCCCCAGGTTGGTAGGGGACTGTTTGGTATCCGTCTACTAATTCTTCACTTCAAATTCCAATTTTTCAAATCCATCAAATCTTCAACATTTCATATTTTGCTCAATTTGAACTATCCTTTGAGAAAAAAATCTCTTTCCCAAAATGCCTAAAAATCACCCAAATATTTACACAAAACCGCCAAACAATGGTTAATGAAATAAACAGAGAGATTTAGCGTCGCTTGAAAAGTGACCGAGATATAGGGCCCTGCAGAAGACTAGCTCTGCTAGTTGAAATATATTGGCCAATAAATTTTGCCCTTCTGCCGTAGTACCATCGTTGCAGTCAATTTTGGTTTCTTAGCTCAAGGTCTGGTTCTGCCACTGGTTATGCTAAAGAGGCGTCACTTTTATGCCCCATTATATTCCCATGAAAGAGATATTTACTTTCAACGCTTATAATTCAGTGTAATCCTCCATTGCGCAAGCTGGCTTTTCTCGTAATGAATACATGTATACTCGCTTAGATGGAGAGGAAGAATTGAATTAGCAAAACCTTTTGGGATGTCCCACGGTGTGTACACTGTAGTCAAGTGACTGACCCAACTTATCCCTGCTAAACGTTTCTCAGTAAAAACCTCAATTTCCGAAGATTTACCGACGGCTTCCGAAGATTGCCGAAGATTTCGGAAGATTTCCGAAAATCGCCGAAGATTCCCAACGACCTCCGAAGATTTTCCGACAACTTCCGAAGACAACCGAAGCTGTAGAAAGATTTTCGACGACTTCAAAACAGGGCCAGCGATTTCCAACCAATTTCGAGCATTATTAGAGTGTGCGGAGGATATTCTTTTCGCCGTAAAAAAGAATTGAATTTTTTTTAATCGGTTTTTAAGCAATTACACACTATTTTACAATTAGACTACGAGCCGAGTTTTCTACGAACAGATAGTCAACGAGGCGCAGCCGAGTTGACTAGCGCTCGTAGAAAACGAGGGCGAGTAGTCTAATTGTTTTAGTATAAATTTACCGTAGTCTCATTGCATAAAAAGAAAAAACATGTCAAGTAACGCGTAGAAAAGAACTGTTTTATTATGTTACATCAGGTTCAAACGTGATGCGCGATGTGCACTGATGCGGAACTGTTGACTATCAGCAGATAGAATACCGTAATATAGATAGCCAATCAAATTCACGGATTCGCAATAGACTACGGTAAATTTATATTGATGTCAGTTAGGCGTGAGAAATTGGTCTGAATGCGTGAGATCACAGTTTTAGATCCGCAGGCGTGAGACTGACGCTTAATGCGTGAGAGTTGGCAGGTGTACCGACTGTCAGTCAGTTTTTGTATCCATTATCCTGGCATAACGTTCGATTGTTAATGCCTCACTGGTATGCTCTAAATAATGCCGGCATAATGAGTCAAACCCTACACTTTGCTTCAGAGGATAGGATAAACTTTTAGTCATGTTATATTCAAGTTGCCTTGCAAAACTTTCAAGATAGTTATATACTGTTAATCGTTCACAGTCCCCTATTCTCTATTTTTCCTTTAGATCGTAGATGTCGATCGTTGAGTTCGCCGGCTCTTGATGCGAGTGAAACTGGGCAGAGTACAGAGTACAAAATGTCCGTGGGTACAAGTGGTGGAGCGCACAGCTGGCGAAAAAAGCTAATAATTCCACCAACGCTGTCCACGGGCATTTTGTAGTCTCCCCAGTTTCGCTCGCAGCGAGAGACCAAGATTGCTGCCCGTCAAACTCAATGATCGACATGTACGATGTTACGGGAAAATAGGGGGCTGTGAACAGTCGATCATGTAGTGATATCAGAAAGACCGAAGCGGTAAACTTCTCATCGATAAAGCGTCCATAAAGGGAGTTGGCACAAATTTGGTTACTTGGTCTACTTACAATACAATACTTTGCCTTATTATCCAACTGCACTTAGTAGAGTAGAAATAACGCCAAAAACGAGTACAAATATCGCGCGGTTTTTGTACTTCAGTGGACCGGTTAAACAGGTTTCCTGCCGTTGGCCAATGAATTAGCTGGATTTCCCGCGCCAATTCCGTTATTCTTT
>CM042759.1:16178357-16188357 GCA_022496165.2 Catalaphyllia jardinei | reverse complement strand
CCTTTAATTAGGCATTTTATTCGTTCGCTTCGAATTTGCCCGAAATCCGTAAACATATATATTTTTGTATTGTTTCTTACCCTGTAGCGTAATCATTAAACTAAGCCTAAAATGACATCACGCCTTTACGTCCGACACAGACGGGCTATTTCTAGTATCTGTAGTCAAAGAGTTCCAGGCACTTAAAGCACGATAGTAAAATGACCGTTGCGCAGTAGCTGTTCTGCATAGAGGGAGATTTAGATTGCCACTTTTCCTCGTGTTGTAGTTGTGTACGTCTGATCGCGTATCAAGTTTACTACTCAAATGCCGTGCAACGGAGCGAGACCTTTAACAATTTACTTGTACTTGGGTACTATCACGGACTAATAGCTGGGCTTTGATGGAGGGCCACCCTAATTCCCGAAGAACGGGCGAAATGAAAAAATGAAAATGAAAAATGAGATCAAAGTGTTTAGTATCTATTAATACACGGGAGGCGAAGTTTTGCACTAATTGTAACTTTTGTAGATTTTCCTTAGAGACAGCCCAGACAGTGGAACAGTAAAAAGGTTCACTAAAAATAAGAGAATTTAAAATAATTGACTAGACAGGTTTAGTAAACAGGTGTCTCACCCTATTAATCTGACATAAGATGGACAGGAGAGACGATGTTAACGTGTTTACATGATCATTAAAATTGAGTTGTGAGTCCAGTGTAATGCCTAAATCTTTAACTGAGGATACCGGAGTGAGTTCTTGGTCAAGGAAAGGCATACTGATGTCTGATACCTTACCGAGAAGCTGCCTTGTCCCGAAAAAAATGAGTTTAGTTTTACTTGGATTTATCAGTAATTTGTGTGAACAACACCAGCCAGCACTGAATGAGACGTAGGTCTTCCGTCATTTTTACAAAGCAAGAATTCATGTTTTTAACCGAAAAAGAGCAGTAGATCTTGGTATCGTCAACTTGGGAATTGGTACAGCTGGACTTAACTGCGGAGGGTGGATCATTTGTATATAAGTTGAACAACAAGGGACCTAATATGGAGCCTTGAGGCACGCCATGTGTTATCGGAAGCTCATCAGATAGAGAGGTGCCTGCGGTCCGTGAGATAACTTCGAACCATTTAAGAGCCTGGCTTTATGTTACTAGGCTGCGTAGTTTGAGAAGATTTCCCGTGGCCATTTTTTTCTCGCGGTTTTCTTCTGCGTCACGCACGACGGACTAAGCGAAGAGGTTTAACCCTTTGTAAACTTTTTTGTGTTGTGGAAACTATGAATGATGGTTAGCTATTGTGTTTTGGTTTGGGGCTTGTTAAATGTCTTTTGAATCTGTTGTTTCACAATATTTGATGACTTTCTGCAACACCAAGTGAAAATTGGCCGAGAGAGTTGGTGTGAGGTAGAAAAGGTGGGTGACCCCACCATGCACTGTGGCCCAACCCTTTTACCGGTCAAAAAACCAATAACAATCCAAGATGGCGGCATCAAAATCCGGTCTATCGAGCGTTCTTTCCAAAATAACGTAAGGATTGACTTAATTTACAAGCAGTTGCGTAAACAAATTGACGCAATTTCAGGCAAACATTTATGTGTAATGTCCACATTAATATTGAGCAAATTTTCATTGAACCATACATGACTTCTTGTAGTTTAGTTTACTTTGCTTTTATGTTTTACTACAGTTACTGTAAACTTACTAACTGATTATTTTAAAGTTTACTTGTCCGAAAAGAGAAGAACATTTAACATATATTAAATGTGTTATTCATATATTAAATGTGTTATTCTGTTGCGTATTATTCCTGTGTCAGCTCATTGCTCACTGCCTATCTACAAACTTCGCTCTCACAGCTCTGTCAGGAATCGTAACTCCTCGAACATAGGGCTCAACATTCTCCGCATCTGGAGGATAAATAATCTCAAATTGTTGCACGATTCTCGCCAATAAAAGATGAAGCTCCAACTCAGCGATACGACGGCCAATACACATTCGGGTTCCAAATCCAAACGGAATGGAAGAGAAAGCTTCGGCGGTGTCGGTTTGATTTGCGTCTTTCTTGCGCAGCCATCTTTCTGGTCTAAACGCCTTGGCATCTTCGAAAATGTTCTCATCTCGACCCATGACGTGAGTAAGAAACTGGATTTGCGTTCCTCCAGGAATGAGGTATCCACTCAAAGTTATATCTTCAGTCGGCTTTCGGGGTATAACACAAAGGACTGGATAGAGTCGCAGCGTTTCTCGTACCCAGGCTTTCAGGTAAGGCATTTGCGCGAGAGTCGTAGGTGTTGCCAATGTTGTATCTCCAAGCACTGATAATACTTCTTGTCGCAGGATGTCTTGTTTGGCAGGATTTTTCGCCATCATGTACAACACCCACTGCATCGTGTTGGAAGTTGTATCGACTCCAGCAAACAGAACATCAATCACGCTTGCGAGTAAATCATCTTTAGTCAGCTTTCCGCTTAACAAGAGAAACTCAAAGAAACCCGCTTTGTCTCTCTCACCAGGCTCGGATGAATTGCGTGACCGGTTCCTCTGTTGCTCTTCAACCTCATTAATTCTATTCTCAATAAACAACTCAGCGTATTCGTACATCGTGTCCAAACTGGAAACAAATGCTTTAAACTGCTGAGTTTCGTAAATCTTGTAGAACCAGGTCGGCAGAAAATCTATCCCCATTTGATGGTAGAGAAAATCTCCCACAGCTTTTATAAAGGTCTGTGCTTCTTTGTTTACTTCGGACTCAAGACAACCAAATCTTTTCTCGAACAACACCTCTGCAACAGACTCAAACGACCACTTGAAGAGCTCCTTGTCGAGATCACAGACTTCATTTACTTTCTCTGAGCCGCTTGGTTCTCGAACGGTTCGCAATCTGTGAATAAAATCTGTTATAATTTCGTTGAAGCCCGAAGAGTAGTCAGCTACCTCTTTAGGTCGAAGCATTCGCTTACTTAGCACACTTCGATGCTTGTACCACTCGGGGCCATTTGCAAAGAAAACACCAGGAATCTTTTGCCGTTTTCCGCGGTAATATTCCAAAGCGGGGAAAGTGAGTCGTTTAGGGTATTTTGGCTCGGATCGTAAAACCTTCGCTACATCTGCGGGATCTGAGAGAGAAACAATAATAATTCCCGGTATTTGCCATCGGAATATTTTTCCATATTTATTGGCTGCGTTTTCTTGAATTTTCAAAAATGTCTCTCCAAGCGGCTTGCCTTTCGCTCCAGCGAAGAATGTGAAACTGTCCCTATGATTGGAAGGCTGATGGGTCCTGGCAGATCTGATATCGTCTTGATAGGCTCTTTTGTAGCTTCACTGTTCACACTTGACGACAAAGAGCTCAATGATGGAAGAGTTCTTAGCTCTTGTCCTTTTTGAAAGAGGACTTTGCAACCAGAACTAGCTAGACACGAATAAGCAGTCTTCGATTTTGTTCTCGTAACATAAGCCATGATCGGGATGGAGAACATTTTCGTGACTTGTTATCTAATCTTACCACAGGGAGCACACAATCTTGCTGAGTAGATAGAGTAAATAAATGAACGAATAGAATGAATAGTTTACCTTTGTCTCCAGTTGTCATTTATGCCACCTTTAATAACAGAGAAAACCGCTACTTACAAGTGCTGCGTAACACTGTAGGGCTAAACTCGTACCTAGGCGTTTTCGCGCTCTTCAAATATTGTTTGTTTAGTTTCCTCAGAAACGAAATGGTATTGTTTTCAGTTCAGGGGTGAACTATTTACATAGTGGAAGTAATATCCAATCAGAGTAAAGATCGTAATAGTTAATGTAAATACGGCGGCAAAATTTCCGCCAAAATTCAATATATCGCAATGCAACATTTCAGTTGTTGCCTTGTACAAAATTTCTCTTTATCATATTACACAAGAAAACTACCGAACTGGACTTCTAATCGGATAGTGATAGTGAAAAGGAAATATATATTTTCCAGGTAGAGACACCGCCACATCACGAGATTTGTCCCCCAAAGCGATATTTTAAGCCGATGGAAGAACTTGGTTTTGCTAAGTTCGACAAAGAAATGGTACTGTTTTACTTTTCTGTGTGATTTATTGACATAGTGAGTATGAAAGTTATTAGGGTAACAACGTTTGTAATTCACAAGATAAACATGTTCAGCAAAAATATCGTATTGAAACTAAATTTAATTTCGTGTCACGGGAACGAAAGGAACTTAAAATGTCATAAGACAGAGATAATTGAAAACTTGAATGGTTCTAAGTCAGACTGAATCGATGTGATTTTAGAGAAACGAAGATATCTGTTTCCTTGCTTGATTTAAATGTGATTAAGATCACAACTACGGCGACATAATTTTGGTCAAATCAGACTTGTTAGAAATAATAATCCCGCCGATTTTCTGTGGCTGCTTACCGGATAAGAACACGTATTTGGAACGCTTGGACGATACTACAGACAGATACATTCATTAATTTTTCATTCATTCATTTTATTATGCAATATATACAATATACGATATATTTAAGCAATAGACCACAAGTTTACTTGGGTTATAAGCTGATACACCACACGGGATGTTGGTAGAACACGAGAAGAATTTGTAAACCACGAGCCGCAGGCGAGTGAACATCCCAAGTGGTTTATCAGCCTATAACGCATAGAAAACTTGTGGTCTATTGCTTTTATATAATAATTCAGAAGACGCGCGATTTTTCCGTGGGTTTACCGGCACAATAACCCACAGCTGATTGACCAATCAGAGCGCGCGCATTGATTTGGTTATTATATAAATGCCATATATACAAGATACGATCGATATAAGGTAACTAACTAATTCATCAAATTATATTTCAATTAACGCTGGCGTATTGCAAAAGAGGTACAAGATGGCTTTCTTATTTCCAGTTTAATTGAATTAATCCAATTTTCCGCCACTATTTCAAACCTGCCTTAGTTCCTTATTTCAGAATGCTTGAGCTTCCTGGATCTCCTGCCTTATCAACTATTGTCGGTAATGTAAATGATTGTATTGAATGGTAGAGGGTGAATAAAGCCTGAGAAAGGAATTCTCGATTTAAAAAAAGTGCTGTTAAAGGTACGGTGAATGACTTGAATTGATGGTCTTATCGATAATGATTTAAAACTAGCTTAAATCTTCAAAAAAAAAAAACCTAAAATATTAAATTCAAGACTAAAGTGCCATACCCAGCCATACCCAGTTCGAGACCAAAATGATCAAAATCGATACTCTATTTCTGACCAAAACGTCTTAAAACAACCATTCAGGTTCCCTTTGAGGCTGGACATACCTATATATCCCATATAATGGAGTACCCCTCTCTCCTTGGGCAGTGTCAAAAGGAAGAAAAAAACTTGAATTAATTTATAGCTCTTTTTCCGCTCTTCCCTTTCCACAATAGGTTTAGTAATATATCAGTCGCCTCGACAAAAGACCCTAGGCTCTGGCAACTGAGCGAATCAGTGCGGCCCAAAGCGGTGCATTAGCACAAACCCCTTCACCCCGGGACTTCCTATGCACAAGATATCAAACCTCCAACCTTTCCCAGACTGAATATCTTTCCGGAAACGAAACGCTATTTCCTTCTGAGAAATAGCTTCTTGTTTGGCTTTACATTTTGACAAGGGAGGCAACTCTTTACCAAAACAATTTGAATGCACTCCGAAAATTCGCTCGAATCTCTAAATTTCGTTGCTTTCACGAAACCTGTCGCAAAACCAAACAAACACAAAATGAGGTCGGAAGATTTTTTCACAACTTGGCCGAATTTGTTCGGCGAATACTTTTGCGACAGTCGGAGAATTTTAGACGGTCTTTTGCAAAGTTTTTTTCACAAATCGTTTTCGCAATATGATCATCCGAAACACGTCATCCAGCGCGCCCTCAAGCTCCCCTCCATCTCCCGCACATGCTTTTTTTGACACGACAAAACTTAACAAACCCCTCCCTCTGTTTGCAATCTCTTACGCGTATGAGGTCCCCTAGTCTCCGCACGAAAACAGCATGTCAGGAGCTAATACTAGAAGTGTTTTAGCGAAATTTGCGATGACAACTGGGAGAAGGGGAAGGATTTTGTAAAAATTTGTCACGTCAAAAAACATGTGTGGGAGAGGGAGAGGAGCGCGCCGGAGCGCGCACTGGATGACGTAGTAGTTAGTAGCCGTGGATCCACAGCTACTTTAACAATGGTATGACGATATTCATGATAAATCATCAGGACAGACGTATGTAAAGCGGACGTCAATTTGTTAAATGTAAACCAAAAATGTTTATTGCAGAGCGCGAAAAGGCCTCGGTACGAGTTTAGCCCTACAGTGTTACGCAGGACGTTTAAGTAGCGGTTTTCTCTGTAAGATAACGCACATGCATAGCTATTGTTTTGCTTATTAAACCTTTTGTTTAGTGACGTTCTCGTTGCCGTCGTCGTCGTGGTTTGCTTAAAGACGTTCGCGCGAAAATTTTCCAGTCGATAGAATTTGTTTAAATTTTTACTGTAGGCAGATGAGTTACTTGTGCCAGAAATGCAAAAAATTTGGGGGTCACCGTCTTCGTTTCAGAGATAAAGCCTGTGGTAAGCTATGCTGAGTGGGTCTGTTGCGTAAATAATTCCAAATGTTACTAATATTTTCACAAAATTTAACCCTTTAAGAGATATTTAAAACCGCCGCACCGATGCTCGAAGAGCTAATAACAACGGAATTCGATGGTAGATTTTGCCAAAAATTTAAACTTTTAGTCAATAGATTTTCTTCATTTTTTTCCCGAAACGTAGAAAATTAGTACAGAAAATGATCCTTCGAAAGAAAAATTGGGGTCACCGAACGTTCAAGATCGTTAAATCCAAGCAAAGCTCTGGCAATGGCCAGAGTTAGCGTTAGCTAAGTCAGAGTTGACTTAGCGCGCGCGCTCATGCATGACGTGGCATGTGAATTTGCCGGCGTAGTAAGGATGCGCAGAAACAATTAGCGCGAACGTCCTTAGGCGGGGGGGTACACGCGAAGGCTGTTTTCACGTCGCTTAACACGGCCTTTCTGCCAATATCTCGGTCAGGTTTGTTTCTTTTGGCGACGCTAAATCCCTATGCATATTTCATTAACCACTGTTTGGCGGTTTTGTCTAAATTTTTGGGTGATTTTTGGGCATTCTGGGAAAGAGATTTTTTTTCTCAAAGGATAGGTTAAATTGATCAAAATATGAAATGTTGAAGATTTGATGGATTTGGAAAATTGAAATTTGAAGTGAAGAGTTAGCAGACGGATACCAAACAGTCCCCTACCAACCTGGGGCTCTTTTTGGAGGGGGTCAACTTTCTGGTAGTGTTTCCAACCCATTTTAATCCTAACAATTCCCTTTCAATATTACCTCAAAATTAACTCCTATTCATGTGTACCCCCGCCTTAAGGTGGCCGAACACAGTTTCTTCGCATGATATTGTTACTTCGAGGTCGATTCAAAAGCCATTACTGCCTTTCCTTTTGATCTTCATACAATATTTCTAATTATGTACGAGGATCGATCTCTACTGGAAGCAGGCGATCGATTATACAGATGTCCTAGCGGTATTCCAAGCGAGGCGGGACGTGCTGAAACAGGAAAAAAGACTCGTTTGCCCACTTGTCCAAAGACAAGTCGTATCGATTCCTGTATTTAGCCACGAATAGAATTGTCTGTTTCTGCCATTTTGTTGTCCTCAACCACCGGGGAAGCCTAAAAACCCGTCTAACCAGTTCGTGATAGCGAGTAAGCCTGGTTACTAGAGCTTAGTATCGCAAGTGAGGCTAAGAAGACATAAAGGCGAAACCACATAACGACGATACCAGACCACATAACAGCGTAACCACATCTCATGACAGGAGCACAAAGAATAACGTAACAGCCTCAATGCATCATGATAAAACCACACCACATAATGAAGTTATTACACAACATCGTGATAAAAACACATCACGTCAGGACTGCATTACAAGACATCATGAAGAAACCACAAAACGTAACGAAGCGACTGCAATACATAATGAAGAAGTCACACAACATAATGTAGAAAATACAACACATAATGGAGAAACCACACAAAATAATGATAAACAACCACATAAGAAAGTTATGGCGTTCCATACATTCGCTGTAAAAAGTTCATTTTGAGAGGGCAGATATTAAGAATCGCGCATCAAATATGTAGAACGTAAAGCAGAGGGAAAATGTTGGGGCGAGAACTTGTTTTGAAACTGAAAACTTGAGAGACAAAAATGCCATAAAGTTTGAGTTATTTTGCTGCATGACATGTGATAGGCTACTGTGGCGTGCAGAAAATTCCAAAACTAACCAAGACCATAAGGAAAGGAGATAATTGATAAGTTTATTTATTTCGTTTCGTCTCGCAAAAAAACAGTAAGCCCGTGACAGTGCAAGCTAAAAATAATCGGATCGCCAGACTAAGGGCCTGATTACATGGCGAATTTCAGCCCGGGCTGAAATTTCAACCCGGCTAACCGGGCTGAAATTTTATTGCGATTACATGTATATGACGAACTTCAGCCCGGGCTGAAATATTAGCCTCGGTGCCAAATATGAAATTGCGCGCGAAGAGTCTCAGGAGAATCACAATGGCGCCGACAACACCAATCGTGAAAATAGGCGCATTGCTTCTCTGGTAGTTTGGTCCTTTGGTGGGGATAAATTTTCAACTTTTTGGGATGGTAACAGCCTACAAGATGATGGAACTGAAGCGAAACCTGTCTTTGGCTATATATTTCTCAGCTAGAACGACGTATTCGTAAAAAAAAAGAGAAGAAATCTCTAAGCTCGCCGAGTTTAGGGCTTTCCTGACAGCATCGTACTGTTTAACCTTAATTGCATTGAGGTGGATGTTCTTATACTCTATCTGAGCTTTGAAGTTAGAGAGACAATGAATAAGATTCTCTGTTTCATCGCTTTAAATCCACTGAAATCGCCTCTGCTTCCTAGCGGCAGCCATATTGTTTCCTGCTTTTCAGCCTGGGCTGAAATTCCGTTTCGATTACATGAGATTTTTTCAGATTTTCTGGCCCGTTTGCCCGGGCTGAAAATCCTAGCCCGGTTTGAGCGAACCGTGCTAGGATTTTCAGCCCGGGCTGAATTGCGCCCCGGGCTGAATCCCTCTCCATGTAATCGACGGTTTGATCTTAAGAGGATTTGTTTCGCCATGTAATCGGGCCTTAAAAACCCGGTGAAACAATTAATGAAACAACAGTTACCATCAGTTTATAACAGGCGACTCGGCCCCAGCAATTAGCAAAGGCTTGTGTGGCGAGAGCGAGGTTGAGTCGAGCCGTGGCCTGGGCGCTGTATACGGCTCTGATCTGGACATCAATTTTCTTGCCAACGAACGTGACACCAAGTAATTCAGCTTCAACAAGAGGTTCTTTATTTCAGTTTCTGTTGATCATGGCTTACCTTGCAAGGACAAAAAGGAAGATTTTTCTACCAGCTGCTTCCGCTGGTCGTACTGTGCTATCGAAGAAAAGACAAGAGCTAAAAACTCTTCCATCATTGAGCACTTTGTCGTCCAGTGTAAACAGTGACGCCGCAAAAGAGTCTTTCAAGACAGTGTCAGATCTGCCAGGACCCATCAGCCTTCCGATCATAGGGACAACTTGGACATTTTTCGCTGGAGCAAAAGGCCAGCCGCTTGGAAAGCGAATTCTGGCCGTCCAAGAAGAACACGCCAACAAATATGGTAGAATATTCCGATCGCGGTTGCCCGGGGTCACTATTATTTCTCTCTCAGATCCCGCAGACGTAGCGAATGTTTTGCGATCCGAGCCAAAATACCCTGAACGACTTCAGTTCCCCATCCTCGACTATTACCGCGAAAAACGACAAAAGATTCCTGGCGTGTTCTTTTCAGAAGGTCCTGAGTGGTACAAGCATCGAAGCGTACTAAGTAAGCGAATGCTTCGACCTAAAGAGGTAGCTGACTACGCTTCGGGCTTCAACGAAATTATAACGGATTTTATTCACAGATTGCG
>CM042759.1:16170857-16173357 GCA_022496165.2 Catalaphyllia jardinei | reverse complement strand
CACGAGGATACAGAATCTCAAATTGTTGCACGATTCTGGCCAATAAAAGATGAAACTCCAACTCAGCGATACGACAGCCAATACACATTCGGGTTCCAAACCCAAACGGAACGGAAGAGAAAGCTTCGGCGGTGTCTGTTGAAATTGGGTCTTTCTTGCGCAGCCATCTTTCTGGTCTAAATGCTTTGGCATCTTCGAAAACTTTCTCATCTGGGTCCATGACATGCGTAAGAAACTCAACTTGTGATCCTCCAGGAATGAGGTATCCACTCAAAATGATATCCTCAGCCGGCTTTCGAGGAATAACACAAAGGACTGGATAGAGTCGCAGCGTTTCTCGTACCCAGGCTTTCAGGTAAGGCATCTGCGTGAGAGTGGTCGGTGTCGCCAATGTTGTATCTCCCAGCACTGATAATACTTCTTGTCGCATGATGTCTTGTTTGGCAGGATTTTTCGCCATCATGTACAACACCCATTGCATCGTGTTGGAAGTTGTATCGACTCCAGGAAACAGAACATCAATCACAGTTGCGAGCAAATCATCTTTAGTCAGCTTTCCGCTTGACAGGAGAAACTCAAAGAAATCCGCTTTGCCCCTCTCAGAAGGCTCTGATGGATTGCTTGACTGGTTCTTTTGCTGTTCTTCAAGCTCGTTAATTCTTCTCTCAACAGACAGTTCAGCGCATTCGTACATCATGTCAAAACTGGAGAAAAATGTTTTAAACTGCTGTGTCTCATAAATTTTGTAGAACCAGGTCGGCAGGAAGGCTATCCCCATAACATTGTGAAGAAAATCTCCCACTGCTTTTATAAAGGTCTGGGCTTCTTTGTTTACTTCGGACAACCAAATCTTTTGTCGAACAACATTTCTGCAACAGACTCAAACGACCATTTGAAGAGCTCCTTGTCGAGATCAAAGACTTCGTTTTCTTTCTCTGAGCCACTAGGGTCTCGAACGGTTCGCAGTCTGTAAGCTACCTCTTTAGGTCGAAGCATTCGCTTACTTAGTACAGTTCGATGTTTGTACCACTGAGGACCTTCTAAAAAGAAAACTCCAGGGATCTTTCGCCGTTTTTCGCGGTAATAGTCGAGAGCGGGGAACTGAAGTCGTTCAGGGTATATTGGTTCGGATCGCAAGACTTTCGCGACATCTGCGGGATCTGAGAGAGAAATAATGGTGACCCCGGGTATTTGCAATCGGAATATTCTACCATATTTGTTGGCGTGTTCTTCTTGCACTTTCAAAAACCGCTTTCCAAGGGACTCGTCTTGTGCTCCAATAAAGAATGTCCAAGTTGTCCCTATGATCGGAAGGCTGATGGGTCCTGGCAGATGTGATATTGTCTTGATAGGCTCTTTTGCAGCGTCACTGTTTAAACTGGACGACAATCTGCTCAACGATGGAGGATTCCTTAATCCGTGTAGCGCTCTTAGGAGAATGGGTCGACCGGGAACAGCAAGCATAGAATGAGCAACTTTGGCTTTTGTAAAATACGCCATCTTATCAGGCGAAGTCAGTTTAACTTCAGCAACGAAAGCACAGGAACACATGATATTGAACTATGAACTGTGGACGCAACAGTGAGATGGCTTTTTTTACGGTTCAACACTCTTTTGCACCGGGGCACACGCGCAGGCTCAATTTAGGAGCAACTTTCCTAAAAGATGTTTTACGTACTTAAAATAACCCTCTTCCTGTTGAATGTGAAAATTGCATTTTAGAGCGACATTGCTGTGTACTCGTGAGCGCTAATTCTTGGCTTGCACTGCCACGAAATAAACAAATAATTCGAAGAGCATTCAGTGGATAAAGTCAAGAAACTGTGATGTTATAAGAGATTGATAAAAAAGGCACTTCTCCAAGTTTTAAGTTTTTGCATTTCCCTAAACCTCAGATATTCGACAAAATATTTTGCCTAAATTCACAGAGCCCAGTGTGGGGCTGACATGTTGGTGTAACTCTGAATGGTTCTCAGACGAATCAAGCTACCGAGCTGAAAAGATGTAAACAGATATAAATTTATCCGCTCTTACACCCGATGAGGATAAATTTTTTTTTGTTTTTAATTTTTATTTATTTGTCAACAATACGTAACAATATTAACATTATTTACAATAATAACATAATGTCTACAACAATACAATGAACAAAGTTACAGTATATAACATTAAGCTATATTACATTACGTTTCAACAAAAAAAACAAAAAACTATAAAACATTATACTTCCACTTACATTACTTACTATTCTGTATCTTACTGTTGCGATAGTTACTGTACTTGGAATAAAAGAGAAAAATAAAAACATCTAAAATTCATTTGATGATGAGATGAAAAGTGGAAAACGTGTACATGGCTTTGCCAATAAGATGCTAATCAGGTGTTGGCTCTCGGTGTATCGTAATGTGAGAGGAAGGGAGGGAAATTCTCTATTTTCGGAAGAGTATTGGGTGTTTTGCATACCCAGAGGAAAAGTCTGGCGATCAGAAAGTAGAAGTCT
>CM042759.1:16132940-16165857 GCA_022496165.2 Catalaphyllia jardinei | reverse complement strand
CAGATCGAAGTACTTTCGCGACATCTGCGGGATCTGCCACGGAAACTATAGTCCGACCGGGCAACTGCGTTCGAAATATTTTGCCATATTTTTTGACGTCTTCTAATTGCAAGGTCATCACTCTTTTTCTAAGGGGCTGACCTTTCGCTCTAGCGAAGAATGTCCAAGCTGTCCCTATGATCGGAAGGCTGATGGGTCCTGGCAGATCTGATATTGTCTTGATAGGCTCTTTTGCAGCGTCACTGTTTACACTGGACGACAATCTGCTCAACGATGGAGGATTCCTTAATCCGCGTAGCGCTCCTGAGAGAACGGTTCGACCGGGGACAGAAAGCATAGAGCGAGCACCTTTGGTTGTAAAATAATCCATCTTATCAGGCGAAGTCAGTCCAACTTCAGCGATCACATTGAGTTGGTTCAATGCTCTAGCCCTGTGAGCGCGGGCTCATTTCACGGAACAGCGGCTGGTAATCAAGCCTGGAATCCCTGGAAATGATAACTCTTTTTCATGTTCGCTGTTCAAATGTATGATCTTTCTATATTCACTTGTATCATCGCCATCTTCGGGTAAATTACTAACTCACAACGTGACCAGCTCCCAGATGGCTTGATAGCCTAGTTGTTAGAGCACAATTAATATTTCATTTCCAGGGTCTCTCATCTTACCGTCTCCTGGAGCGTAGCCGAGTGAGTCCACGACATTTTGACCACTGTCATTACGTGTATCCACTCACAGACGTCCCAAACTCACGATTCGAGGAATCGATCAAATATTAATGATTTAATTTATGTACGCGTATCGAGTGAGACGTGACTGACTTAAGTGTGCGGTGTTGTGTTACACATTGGGCCGTTGAGAATTCGAGCGCTCTACAAGGCATTGTATGGAATTTGTAATAACGAAGGATAAAATCGCGCAATAAAATAAAATGTCACTTTGTTGAATGAAATTAAGTAAATAAACTCACCTTGTTTGATTTCTGTTGTCCATTTTGCCTGTTTCGTCGTTTTTGGGGGGTTTTCAGGTGTTTGTCGCAGCTTTCTATAGACGAAGACGTGACGTGACGTTTTCTTTCATGGAAAAATGCATTAAAAAGTCTAATGTCTACAAAAGCTAATAAATTTCACATGTATAGAGGCCGTTTTTAAGGATTTGAATTTACGCGTCTTTTTAAAGTTCGTGCAAAGAAGAAATACCTTTTTGTACCTCAGTATGACAAACGAGCACGATATGGCAATCATGACCTCGGGTTTTTCTCCGAGGCCTTTTAATTTACTCTCAGCGATTTCTGCTGACCCGGTGAAGGTTTTTAAGTGTTTACCAAGTTAAACAGGTCATTGCGTTCGTCGCCGCTTAGGGTGACATTGAATATCTCTTTGTGGATTTCAGAGGTTCTGGCGTTAAAACTTGAAGTATCGCCGTTCGATAGCCAGAAGATAAAAAGAGAAAAAAACTCCTAACGGTAGCAGAGCTGGAATCGCTATCTGTCATATCTAGCGGATAAGCTGTTCAAAAAAGCCCCTCAAGATTACAAAAAATGTGAACCTGTGAAGAGACTAAGGAGCTTGAGCAACTGAGTCAATTGATCATCGAGTCAATATCTGGTATGCTATTACAACAAGTCTCTTTTGGGAATTGAGAGACAAAAGAAACTTAAAAAATTCCATTTTTGACCCGAAAACCTCAGAGCCATGTTAGAACGTGGCTTATTCAGGAACAACTATTACCAGGCACCCTCTAGTTTGGTTTGAAAGGAGACACCAGGGCCGGGCTTTGGCCTCTAGAACGTTTGTTTGGGTCTTGACGATTTCCCGAATTCCCGACAGACAGGCTAAAAAAATCCCGCATCCCATACACGAGTTTTGGCGTGTCCCGCTTCCAGGGGAGCAGCTAGTTAAATCCCGTATCCCGTCAAGATATATATCATTTTTCCGATTCCGCACCGTATTTTGGTCAAGTCCTGAATCCCGAGAATACTCTTCCAGACCCTATTATTGCAGTTATCAAAGAAAGCCTGTAGCTTTCCAGACAGAGTTTGTGATTGGCTCAGCAAACAATAGATAAATGAATTAAACAATGCCCCCAGCGCTTAAAACAATAGGAGCTACAGGATAAGAGAACGAATCAAAATACAGGTCTGGAAAGTGAGATATCAGGCGGTTTGACATACAAACGAGGCCAGAAATATTTGACCGCACACTCAACTGCAATAATTCCAGAAAGAGAAATTTAAAAGGTACTTATTGATCAGGTTTGTGTAGCTGGTTGCAACCGTTGTAGTATTGCAGTGTTTAAGACAGTGTTGACAAATTTTAAGAATCATATAATTTGTTTCACAACACGGATAACAGAATTACAAGAAAAGTTAGTAAAACATTATTTAGTATGATGAGTGCCTTTGGTGTGACATTGAAAATTTGTATACAGCAAATTCTTTATGAAAGTTTGCAAAATTGTCCTCACAGTTTTTTTTAAGAGTTATTGATTGAGCATGAGGTCAGCATGAAGGCAGGATATTGGCCAAGTTATTTTTTGAGATGAGCTGACAACATTATTTATACACCGTAAAAAATCATTTCTGCGTGTTCATGGACCGAGACAGAGTTGAGGTTTATAAACATGCAAAAAAGGAACGAGGACAATATCCAGCCTTCTTGATTAAACAAGCTTGATCAAAAAACATTTATTATATGGCCAATAATACGATATTCTTTCGGGACATACTGTAATTCCGGGGAGGGGGGGGGGGGAGATAACCACATTTGACCCACTAAGGTAGCTACAGCTCTTCAGCTCTTCTCACAATCGTGAAGGAGTTTTGGATACCCGGCCTTAATTGGCATAGATTTTGACGATTTTACTTCTCCATTCACTCCTTGGTATTTGTTTCGATTAAGAAGATATATCAAACACTCGAGACAGTGTTTCATCGGCTATCCAAACAAGTCGAATTTCGTCAAAAATACCCCGCTGCGCGTATTCGCGTTCTCGGTATTTGCATGGATATCTCGAGGAAACACTTTACCTAGTGTTTGATTTATTACATCTTGTGTGCTCACAGAGCTAGGCATATAATAAAGAGCAGTAATAAACTGTTTGGTTAGATGTACTTCTTCGCTCTTTGTTTAGCAAAGGTTTCTATAAAGAGTGTAACTAATGTGCGAGCCTGCGAGCCGGATCCGGAGCCGCGTGGCACTGCGTTTTTTCTTTCTTTTTTTAGTTTTTAATTCAACGTTAAAGGTTTACTCAATAAATGCTGTACTTGGCTGAAGAAACAAAAGTTTTCGATTTTCTTTCGTTTGTTAAATTCCGCCAAAGTAGTTTTTCTGTCTCTATCAAATGTAATTGATTTTGAACGTCAGTTTATGGTTTCAGATACTGATGAAATTTTGAGTTTCCCTCGCAAATTTTCGTATCAAAATGTTCATTATGTAAAATTGACTAACATCAAAATATAAATAGGGAAACGTTCAAGTGAGGCAAAGTTGAGGTAATTTTCAAGATGATTTATCGCGCAAAGAAAGATTAGTAATTTTTTGTCTCCCAGAACTCCCAGTTGTCCGTTGTTTTGTCCCTCGGGAAACCAGGCTCTTATTTCTTTTTAAAATAGTTCCCCTCTAGACTCGAAGGACTGGACGACTGCTTATTTCGAGCAATTCAAAAGTTTGGGGATAAAACACATCCGCCCAGACTGGTGAAAGTCGGCATAATTTACAATGACTGCTCTGAAAAAAAATCACAACTCCCCTAAAACTAATGAAGGTACATTCAATTAGATAAATTAAATTTTAAGATTTAATATTAGAAGATTTAAAGCTTAGAGCTTGTGGGGTCTGGTGATAATAACAATGTGGCCGTATTATAAACACAGTGACCGTATTCGGCAGGGTTTCACTGCACAGCGCTAATGGTTCCCAGGTTTGCAATGAAGTGAGGAGAGAAACCTGCATGAAACCACAGGCAGACCACAGGCTTAGAGCATGTTACAAAATAAGACCGAATCACGATCAAACTCCAACATGAGATTCGACAGAACAAAAATGATGGAACCACAGGCAGATCACAAGGTTTAAAGGGTTTTAATAAGTGTCAGAAGAGCTGAAAGTAAACTAAAATTTTCATTTGTATCCTAAAAATTCTGTCTATTTGTTGTGGAAAGTCCTCAACCTTTGGCCGTTAAGTACCGCATACGCTTAAAAGTCCACCATGTTTTATACGTTACTTAGTTCATATTTTAAGGTTTTTGCGGTTACAATAGCAAAACAACACCTTTATACGCTAAACAGTTAACGCCATTGATACAGCCATGCTCTACCGGTCACGGTTTTCAACGGGGGGTTTTCAAAACACTAAATAACCGGCAGTTCGAGTTTAGAAAATCGAACGAACCAAGAGAAAATGAGGTCATGGTCTCTTGAACGAACCGTTTATTGCGTTCTCGAGGAACGAGAGAACGCATCCTAATTTCGTTTGCAGGCGTGCGAAATCGACATTTTATGTGAAGACTGCAAATTGGCCGCCCCTCTAAGTTTTTCAGGGATTTTGGACCTCGTTTTTGTGTCCGCTTGACACGAAAACGAGGCTACGTCATTTTTGCTCTCTTTTTTGGCTTCTTTCGTTCTGTTCGACGTTGTAAGGTTTTCTTTGAACTAGTAACCAAACTATTATTTGTCGTTGTCGAATAGGAAGTGTGAAGCGATCAAATGAATTTTTATAGATTACAAGTCAAAATCTTGGAGTTCTCTTGGTTTGTGCTGGGCCCAGAGGCGTTTGTGGAACTTAAATTTTTTGGTCGATGTTCCCTTGCAGATACGGTACATGTAACTCCGTCAGGAGTCCATCTACACCGAAATTAATATAAATATAAAACTTAATAACGAAAATTAAACTGTCTTGCTGTCACAAACTCATCGCCAAGATCGGTTTGTTGGATTCCCTAAAACAGTCAAAAGTATTGATATTGCCGGGTCATTTTAATAATGATTTGAAAACCGTACTAGTCCCACATTAATGTGGGACTAGCACGGTTTAATGTGCTGTAGTTCAATTCTGTTCAGATCAGCTCATTGCTTACTGCCTGTCTGCAAACTTAGCTCTCACAGGTCTGTCAGGAACCGTAACCAAAAATCGCTTTCCAAGGGACTCACCTGATATTGTCTTAATAGGCTCTTTTGCAGCGTCACTATTTACACTGGAAGATAATCTGCTCAACGATGGAGGATTCCTTGATCCGCGTAGCGCCTTTGCGATGACGGTTTGACCGGGAACAGCAAGCATAGAACGAGCAACTTTGTTTTTTATGAAATAAGCCATCTTATCAGGCTAAGTCAGTTTAACTTCAGCGATCAAAGCACAATAATAACAACTATTGACACAACAATCAGATGGCTTTTTGCCGGTTCACTGAATCTTTAGCACTGTGGGCACACACGCAGGCTCATTTTAGGAACAACTTTCCTCAAAGATATTTTACGCTCTTAAAATACGCCTCTTCTTTTACTCTAAACTTCCTGTTGAATGTGCAAATTATATTTTAGAGCGGCATTGCTGTGTACTCTTGAGCGCTAATATAACATGAAATTAACATCTTCTATTTGTAAATGTCTTGTTTTTAAGTGCCACTATGATCAAGTTCTCGATACCCATTTTTACATTTTCTTACACAATAGGTCTTAATTCTTACGGCAGCCATTAATTCTCCTTGTTCCAAGTCTTGATTAGACTACGAGTAGTCCTATTGCGCCAAGTCCGTCGTGTGTGACGGGAAAGAAAGATGGTCGCGCGAACTCCTGGGGACGAGAAGCTTACGTCTCCCACCACAGGCGTCCCAACCTCACGATTCCAGAACTCGATCAAATATAGTCCAGTCACTGAACTCTCCTTTCTTCCCGCCCCATATAGGGGCTGAACCCGGGCGGGCAACCACAATTAGATTATCCGCTCTCGATTCGTATGCGTGATACTATCACGCGATAGAAATCTCGAGCTTATAATCTAATTGCTAAATAGAAACACTCGTGAAAGTTTGGGAAAACTCGAAAAAGCTGTGAAAACACTCGCCTGCAGCTCGTGTTCCCACAGCATTTCTCGTTCTCCCAAACTTCCACTCGTGTTTCTATTTAACAATTAGAATATGAGCTCGAGATTTCTGTCGAGATAGTTGACGAGGGCGCAGCACGGGTCAACTTTCACGCATAGACATCGTGGTCATAAGTGGTCAGAGCGGACCTTGAATCCGTGACCTCCAGAATTCAAGTCTAACTAACCACTAGGCCATGCTGCCTCTACAATGTCACTTGGTCATTTTAAACCCTAATGGTACAGTTACTGTTTTTGTTTTATTGGAACTTTTTTGTTTTTTTTTATTTGGCTGATGATATTGTAATTGGAAGTAGAAGTGGTTATAATTTTAATTACAAACTTTGTAAAACGCCATTGAGCTCTATATAAATTCATAAATTCAAAGTTCTTTTCTACGCGTTACTTGACATTTTTTTCTTTTTATGCAATGAGACTACGGTAAATTTATACTAAAACAATTAGACTACTCGCCTTCGTTTTCTACGAGCGATAGTCAACGAGGCGCACTGCTCGTAGAAAACGCGGGCTCGTAGTCTAATTGTTAATTAGAATTTCACGTTTCAGTTTATTAGCGAATCTCTCAAGGTTAGAGCTATTGTTAAAGACAAGGTTGGTATAGGCAATGTTGGAGATCTGGGTTCAAGACTATTTTTATGGAGGATAAAATACGAGGATGAAGAAATGCAACAAGACTTTCGAACTGCCGTGCTTCCATAGCCATTGTCTGCTCAAATGATTTGTTTAGGCGCCGTTCACGCTACACAGGACGATTTTGAAAACGGAGGTTTCACTCTGAAAACGAATCAAATGTTTTCCGTCCACACTGCGCCGGAGAAATTTGAAAACGACACAATCAATAGTTATTTTGTATTTGTGTTTGAGGAAAACTCGGACCGGGAAATCACGTGATTATCGTGGCGTCATCATTTTCAAAAAGCTCCTTTTTCCAAATGTTTTCCGTCCACACTAAAACGCAAAGCCAGCGTTTTCAAATTCCTCCGGTTCGAAGAGCCTTTTCGAATTTTAAAGCTCCGTTTTTGTGATAGTCTCCTCTGCAGCCGTTTTTGGGATGTCACGCAGGGAGCGTTGCGTGACATCCCAAAAACGGCGCGCTGCGAAGGGGGCTATTTTCGTGACGGATTAGCACAGGTAGTCCAAGCTCCTTCATGACATTGCGTAACAGCGTTATAATAATAAAATCGACTACCCTTTTCTTGTTGTGTATATAACTTGTGTTTTTCGAAAACTCGCTAGAATCGCTCTGAAACGCCTCCAAACGTCATAAAAACACAACTTATACACGCAACAAGGAAAGGAAAGTCGATTTTAATATTTTTCCCTCTTATTTTGAACTATTCTGTACGATCGTTTCATTCCCATACAAGCTGTTATAATAAAGTTGTTAGGCGTAATGTCATGAAGAAACATGGACTACCCGTAGGATTAGAGTTTCTAACAGTAAAAATAAAGCTGCGTTCCAAATTCCTCCAGCTTACTCTGGACGGGGCCCTAATTTAATGACTTTCTCAGGGGGTTGCTCATGATGTCGTGGTTCGCATGAACTCACTTATTAGTATGAGGGAGGAATCATTGTCTGTCTACAAACTTCACTCTAACAGCTCTGTCAGGAACAGTGACACCGCGAGAATAGTACTCCACATTCTCCGCATCAGGGGGATAAGATATCTCAAATTGTTGTACGATTCTGGCCAATAAAAGGTGAAGCTCCAACTCAGCGATACGACGGCCAAGACACATTCGGGTTCCAAACCCAAATGGAATGGAAGAAAAAGCTTCCACTGCTTCAGTTAAAACAAAGTCTTTCTCGCGCAGCCATCTTTCTGGTTTAAAAGCCTCAGCGTTTTCGAATACTTCTTCGTCTCGACCCATTCCAAAGGTAAGAAAGGTCACTTGTGCTGTTCCTCCAGGAATGAGGTATCCACTTAAAATTATATCTTCAGTCGGCCGTCGAGGTATAGCTATGAAGGGATAGAGCCGCAGCGTTTCCCGTACCCAGGCTTTCAGGTAAGGCATTTGCGTGAGAGTCGTCGGTGTTGCCAATGTTGTACCTCCAAGCACTGATAATACTTCTTGTCGCAGGATGTCTTGTTTGTCAGGATTTTTCGCCATCATGTACAACACCCACTGCATCGTGTTGGAAGTTGTGTCGACTCCAGCAAACAGAACATCAATCACAGTTGCGAGCAAATCATCTTTAGTCAGATTTCCACTTGACAGAAGAAACTCAAAGAAACCCGCTTTTTCACTTTCAGAGGGCGCCGATGGATTGCGTGACTGGTTCTTTTTTTGTTGTTCTTCAAGGTCACGAATTCTTCTCTGAATAAATAATTCAGCGAATTCGTACATCGTGTCCAAGCTAGAAAGAAACTTTTTCAACTGCTCAGTCTCGTAGATCTTATAGAACCAGGTTGGCAAGAAACCTACGGCCATCAGGTTGTAGAGAAAATCTCCCACAGCTGTTATAAAGGCTTGTGCTTCTGTATTAATTTCCGATTCAAGACAGCCAAACCTTTTGTCGAACAACATCTCTGCGACAGACTCAAACGACCATTTGAAGAGTTCGTTGTCGAGATCGCAAATTTCGTACTCTTTCTCTGAGCCGCTCGGTTCTCGAACGGTTCGCAATCTCTGAATAAAATCCGTGTTAATTTGGTTGAAGCCTGAAGCGTAGTCAGCTACCTCTTTAGGTCGAAGCATTCGCTTACTTAGTACGCTTCGATGCTTGTACCACTCGGGGCCATCTGCAAAGAAAACGCCAGGAATCTTTTGCCGTTTCTCGCGATAATATTCCAGAACGGGAATGCGAACTCGTTTAGGATATTTTGGCTCAGATCGAAGTACTTTCGCGACATCTGCGGGATCTGCCACAGAAACTGTCGTCACACCGGGTAACTGCGTTCGAAATATTTTGCCATATTTTTTGACGTTGTCTATTTGCGAGGTCATCATTCTTTTTCTAAACGGCTGCCCCTTAGCCCCAGCGAACAATGTCCAAGCTGTTCCTATGATCGGGAGGCTGATGGGTCCTGGCAGATCTGATATTGTCTTGATAGGCTCTTTTGCAGCGTCACTATTTACACTGGACGACAATCTGCTCAACGATGGAGGATGTCTTGATCCGTTTAGTGCTCCTGAGAGAGCGGCTCGACCGGGAACAGCAAGCATAGAACGAGCAACTTTGGTTTTTGTAAAATAGGCCATCTGATCAGGCTATGTCAGTTCAACTTCAGCGATCAGAGCAGGTATATGTAGACCATGTACACAACGATCAGGTTGCTCTGTTGGAGGTTCATACTCTCTAGAACTGAATCAGAGAATGATATTGGCTCCCCTGTAAGCGCGGGCTCAACTCACGGAACAGCGGCTCGATCCCAGGAATGATGATTCTTGTGTTACATGTTCCATTCTCGTCCCCAGAGCCCACGATCCTTCAGGATCGTGGGCTCTGGGGAGGAGAATGTTACATGTTCCGTATTGCCCCTCTCCCTCTGTAGCGTTGCAGTTGTGTCCTGCGTGGCAGATATGTCTTAAACGTTTTGACCAATTGTATGTGTCGTTGTTTCTTCCAATGAAATTGCGTTGTGACAGTGTCTTCTTAGAACGGAGATCAGTTACCAGTCTTATGGCTGCGTATTATTAGATAGAACCCATGATATGATTGGCTCAGTATATCCTATTACGTCAGAGGACATGTCTGCCATATAGGACATAACTGTAACGGTACATCCCTCCGCTTTGGAGCAAACGCCTGCTATGCACGCAGGCTAACATACGCCAAGTTGGTTGTGTCTGTGGAGAGGGGGGGGGGGGGGGGGGGGGAGTGTGAAGTTTAGGGAGCGTTCCATTCGACCAAAATTTCCGGAAATTCCGGTTCAAAATCGAATGGAACAAAGATTTTCCGGAAACTCGTTTCGAAAATTTCGGTTCACCTCTCGAGGTTGTCCTCTTTTCTGGAAATTTGGAAATTCCGGATTTCCAGTTCCATTTATCATTTCCACCCGGTATGAATCGGCCCCAGTTTCTTTAGTCGTGAAACTGAGCTACAAGATGGCGGCGAGACTTTGGAGTCGACACTACAGTAGATGCAAAATTATCTGCTATAGTTCTAACCTGTTCTTGATCGAAACGAAAACGTTACGATCTGATTTCCTGGAAAATTGTGGACTGGTCGTTCCGAATTTCCTGTGGGTCACATCGCCCGGTTTACATACTCTCCCGCGAGAAAAATTCGTAAGGGGTGCGTAAGTTTCTCTCATAAATTATCAAGGAAGAGTTGAATTCTGAATGGGTGTTAAACTTCTCCACATGAAGCAGCTTACGGCACTTAAGACAGCCACTTCATCCCAATCCTTCAGCATTTTGTCGAGTAATTCTTGGTGGGAAATGTGCTCAAGCTGGAATGGACTGAACCAGATCGGTCCGGCCTGGTGGAATACCGTTCCATTCGACATACGAAATTTCGGAAATCCAAACCGGAATTTTTGGTCGAATGGAACTCGCCCACAGTGTCTTAGTTTGTGATCATTGACGCGTGGGTTGGGGGGCGGAGGGATTGAGGTTAAAGTTTAATTGATTGTTTGCTCAGGTTGATCAATAAGCACTTAATGACTGGCCCACAAGGGAAACAGTGAGTTTTGTTTCCCCGAGACCCTCAATGTTACTCGAGGAGAAGCCGAGGGGAACATTGAGGTCGAGGGGAAACAAAACCCACTGTTTCCCGAGGGGCCGGTCATTAAGTGTTTTGTTATACCTCTCAACTCAAAAATAGAAAAAGCTTCGAAAAAAATTATTTGCTTGAGGCCATTGCATACACTGGCTGCGCTCGCAAAATTGAGCGGCTGCCAAAACCAACCTGTTCTATCGAAAAATCACGATAACAGTCTTTTTCTTCGCAGCTAACAAAAAATATAGACAGTACTAAAGTTGCTTTGGCCTCTTCTAACGCTTAACTCAAGCATTTTGAGTTTGATTTGATCAGGAACAGCATATTTTGTTGTAAATTACCCCAACACTTTCCTACCTGGCGACCACGATCGACGAGCGAGTTGACGAACGCGGGCAACCCATTTTTGGCGCCAAACCACAAGCTTGGAGACACAAAACGTTCATATTTCCTTTTTGTTAATCTCCATGATATGTTTTTGCAACTATAAATTCTTTTTCTTGAATAATGAATGCGTCTCTATTGAGAAACGTTCTACTTCAATGGCTTTTTACATCAGGCCGACCGGTACACAAATTTCCCGCGGTTTCAAGTTGCACAACGTGATCACGTGCGAGTCCAAAGTTCAAGGTGTTGTTTCCCTAGGGCGTCATCCGCGTCAATGAGTTTTGTTCGCCCTAGGGCGTCATTGAGTTTGACCAATGGGACGTGATACGTTCTTCTCCAATCAGGAAACGTATTTGAGTTGGGAGGTATAACAGTCATGTTTTCATAACTTTAAAATATATGATGTTTTATAGCTTACTTCATGGAAAGTTCACGCGTACGGTATCTACGCTAGAGTTTTCTGATACAAAAACGAGTGTGGAAATACCGTACAAAGCACTTTCCATGCTGTAATTTGCTTATTTTATTCTTACTGAGATTTTAACCCTCAACCAGACCTTCATTCTTCATTCGGCATTACAGATGTCAACTGTTTTCATTCCGTCTGAGTGCAAGCACTTTTTCTTCAGAAACCGAAAGCGGCCTTCACACGACCGTCAAACTTAAGTTGTCTATTAAAGTTGGCAAACTCGTGTTGGCAAATTTCAAAAAGTTGGCAAACTGGTTCCTTTACGCCTAAAACTAGCTTCAAATCATAACACACGGTGATCTGCAACATGACCAACTTTTTATTGAATCAGAACGGCTACCCACAAGGCATCATGGATGTTTTGAGTAAAACCAGACATCAGCATAGCAACCCGTGTCTACAGCTGTCATAGCAATATTAAACTTACCATTGAATTTGAACAGAACAACGCAATTCCGGAAGAGAAGAGAAGAGAAGGGAAGGGAAGGGAAGGGAAGGGAAGGGAAGTGTATTAAACGTAATTATTATTCAACTACGATAATAACGTCAAAGAGGTTGTTTCGTCACAACCCAGTGTCACGTGGTACAAATCAACCAATCAGAAAATCGGAATTCGTACAGTGTATGAAAGTTGAATAATAATATAATTGAGATACCCTGTCTAAGAACCACACCAGGAACACAGTAAACAAAAGGGTCAAAAAAGATACTCTATAAGGACCGAGAACCTCAAAAACCATACCCTATTCCGCGGCACATACCAATATAGCCCATATATAGGAGTACCCCCTCCCCCCCCCCCGGCGGTCCAAACATAACAATATCAATGGTAATGAAGAGTTTCTTCAGTTTTTCAACACGCGAGTTGCGTTCTGTGCATAACAAAACGTAAACAAAAAGTGGTAGATGCTAGAAAACAGAAACTGGCATGGCAGCAGTTTATGTTTAATGAAATAATTCTTAAAGATTCTTGTTTTTCGGCCATTTCAATTTCAATAGAAAGAGAAAACAAACAGCGGTTACAAACATAGTAAAGTTTCGCATGGTATATTATACTTGACGTTTCGTATGCTACAACATACATCCTCAGAAGTGACGGTTACAAAATATGACTAAATTTAAAAGGACGAAAACACCTCGCCAATACCTCGCTTTCCTTTTCTCTTTCTATTGAAATAATTCTTTCAATGTAGGTTGTCTCTGTTTTTTGGCTTGCAAAATGTGTCCTCCAGTGACGCGAGGGAACGCAGGCATTTTCGCTCTTTGATCTGTTTATCTTCTGTCGCATGTTGACATTGTAATTTATTATATCGAGGTAGATTTTACGTTAAGGTGATTCACGGGTTTTGCATTGCGCATTCATTCTGCGCACAATTTTTGCGTCATCAGTGCGCGCACATGATCGCGCGCGTACAAAACATAAAATATTTCCCTCAAACTAAGCTCGATAGCGAGATAAATGCTCCTTTCCTCTTAAACGAGCACGGTGACCCCACTTTTTATTTTATAAATTCAATGATCACAATATCCGCAATAACTGAGAAAAAAATTTGGCAGAAATCTATGGCTACTTTTTTGGCAAATGAAATAAATGCTGCAGATAGAGACGTACCGGGCCCACTAGAGCAAGTTCAAATTATGTTTCCTTTAAAGGATAAAAATGTCAATTAATAATGCAGGGTATTTGAAGCCATTTTTTCTGGGACGTAGATGAATAAGCAATCAAAGAAAGTCGAACTCTGCGTGATACAACACGCCGCATTGAAAAATAATCGAGCTTATTTATTCCGCTCTGAGATAACCCAAAGTCACCTAAATAACCATATTTGTCAGCATCGTGGCATGACATCAAGCACGGTGACCCCCTCTTTTTATTACGTTTTTAGCATCTCCTTGTACTGTAATGACACCATACCAAGTTTCATCGGAAATATATGGCGGGTTCTTTTACTCGGCAATCACCTTAAGGCTTCTGGATTATGTTCGTTATATCGAGGTTCTATTCCATACATTTTACTGTAACTTTGGCAGGGACATAAAATATCGTTCGCTATATCGAGGACTTCGTTCAGAATAGAGGTTCGCCAAATCGAGGTTCCACTGTTATTGCAGTTATCAGCGGTTTGACAAACAAGGTTCGAATGGGTCAGTTCTGCTTCGTATCAGTCGTAATGACCCTTTTGCCTTATTTTGTTTCGGAGCATTAGACCGTATACTCAACTGCTAAAATCCCAGAAATAAAAATTAAGATATTGTTTGATCAGGTCAAAAGTGTATATAACAGTTTTTTTTATTTGCTCGATTAAATCTCTACAATGCACTGATGAGAATAGCAAAAAACAAAATTCGATAGCGATTTTCCTTCCCCGTGTTTGATGCACCAAAAACGTGACATTTCACTTCCGGTGGGGTACAAAACTGCGAGACAAAAAACAGTCATTTTCTTATTGTGAGCTAATAAATTCGCCAAGTAATGGTACAAAAGCGCATTGTTTTATAAAATAAGAAAATGTCGGAAGAATCTGTTTTCCCAGAATCTTCAAGTCCTACAATGACGTCACAATCATTCCCAGTGTCCTGTTTTTGTACTCCACCGGAAGTGAAATTTTATGTTTTTGGTACATCAGAACAAGGGGAAGGAAAATCGCTATCGAAATTTTGTTTGCTATTCTTATCAGTACATTATGGAGATTTTATCGAGCAAATAAATTATTCTCACAACAAACACGGTTAACAGAGTTACAAGACAAGTTAGTCAACACATTTTTTAGTATGAGAAATTTGCATTCAGCATTTTTTTTATAAAGTTTGCAACGTTTGTCCCCACTTGCAGTTTTTTATGGGTTATTGTTGCAAATGAAGACAAGAGGACTGGTTATTGGCCAAATTATTTTTTGAGATGAGTTGAGAACTATATTCATACACTGTAAAAATTCCTTTTCCGTGTGTTTATGGACTGAGACAGCGTTGAGGTTCATAAACATGCAAAACAGGAACGAGGCCAATATCCAGCATTTTGATCAAACAAGCTTGATCAATAAAAGAGTTATTAGATGGGAAATAATACTATATTCTTTCGGGACACAGTGTGATCCCGGGCAAGGCGGAGGGGGGAGGGGGGGGGGATGACCCCAGTTTGCCCACTAAGGTAGCTAATCTTAGCACTGGATTTGGTTTTGATCATCTTGTGTGCTCACAGAGGAGCTCACCATAAAATAAAGATCAGTAATAAACAGTTTGGTTAGATGTACATGTACTTCTTTACTCTTTGTTTGCTAAGCCAAGGTTTTTACTTTTATAATATTTTACTGAAAACAAGTGCATTGCCATAAAGTAGCTATTCTTTGTCAAAGTTAATAAATTATTACAGTTACTTAGAAACAGACAGTAGAAATAAAAATAAAAAGAAATAAAGATGGTTTTGACTCAGGTTAACAACAAAATTTAAAATTTCAGAGCTTCAATTTTAAACCTGTATCATCTTTTACATTTCTTTACATCTCTGATGCAGCTTTTATTGTGCAGACTTGTGTAGTAATACTACTGTTTTTAACCTATTGGCTTGTACTAAACAACGATCTTGAATAGTTCATGCATGTAGTTACATGTAAAAGAGTATCTGCCTTAATTTTCAACATCTGAAGGACTTTAACTTACCAACAAACAAACAGTGACTCAATTACATCAGAGAGTTTCATAAATAAAACAGTTTTTATATATGGATAAATCAACCACTTTCTAAATGATTTGTTTGAGCCACAATGACTAAGTCCAAATCTATATACACTCAATACTCTGTCCAAGACGTCTTATAGGCATCTTAAAAACCGTGGATATTTAACTGCTCTGCTTTAGCCAGTTCAATAGCTTTTAGAAATGCGCCAACATTGTGACGCTGATCCCCTGTTAGCTGTATTACCTCTCCATACTCTGGATTTTCAATGACGGTGCCATTACACTTGAATTCCTAAACAGGAAGAATGGATAAAGCACATAATCAGAATTAAGGAGATGTTCAATATTTAGCCACAAAGGTGCTAATCTACTATTGGAAGCTCAAGGGAAGGCAGTTATTGGAGAGGGCTGCTTGCGACATTATAAATAAGTTTAATTTTAGGCTCAGGTGAGAAAGTTGACCGCATAATTCACTCGTCCAATCAGTCTATTCAACAATAATATAGCTTGAGGTTTCTATCAGGTGATAATAATTATCACCCTCGTCAATTATTGACGAGGGTGCAACCTCAGCCAACTATCATGCATACTTCAGTGTCTACTAGTCATTTTAATCTTTATCAAAGTCCCCCCCCCCCCCAAACAGACACCTCAAAAAGTGCAAAACGGCCGTCAGTTTAGTTGACAAGGGCACATTGCAAGGCCACTCACTGTCTACTAAATGAGTTAATGAGCTTGAGATTTCTATTGTGTGATAGCACAGGTAGCCCAAGCTCACTATTTGAGCATATATTAATATCAACGAGTGCGGCTTAGAAAAGCAATGTTCGACAACTGATATGATTATGTAAGAGATCGACCATCAGGCCTTATCCACCATATGGGAGTTCGGTTGTAAAGTTAATAATATTAATCATTATTAATCATTCTTCGTTATAAGAGTTTGTATGGAGAATATTCCTGTTGCTTATATAAATGTATGAAATTTGCAATAAAGTTTTCTTTTTAACTCACCGATGTTGTCTTTTTGTCGTGTTGCTGTGTGTCTGATTCAGTAATAGATCGCAGAAGACGTCAAAATGTGGTCTATTACTGAACAGACGCACGGCAACATGGAATCTGTTTGTTAAATAGATAGTGAGCAGTGTAGCCAATCAGAGAACAGCAATCATGATAGAATGCTAGTACATGTAGATTTATACTCAAACAGTGTAGCCAATCAGAGAATGGCGTTTGTGACAGAATACTTGTAGATACTTGTGCTGACCTTTTTAGCCTCTTTTAACTTTATTCGCAGCATATAAATAGCACATGACCGAAGTACTCGCGAGTGTTTATTTACATAAGCCATTTCGAACAATGGCGTGAAAGTTGCATCATTCGTTGAGCATAAAATCAGAGACTGAAATATAACAAATTTGCAACAAGCTACAAAATTAATACATGTACTGAAAAAGTACGACTGGCCAGAACATTGGTGTCTCGAAAAGTCGGACCCTTAAAACTCATGGTGTGTAAAAGTAAAATTGTCAGTAATAGTGCCCAAAGAAAGAAAACGGGTCTGACAGACTGCAAAATTTCCTGGGTGATCTATTTCTTTCATTATTTCTCTTGATCGATCGATCATTTTCTAACGCAACCTCAACAGAACATGATCGGTTAAAAACTCCGGAACATGCCAAGTCTTACAATCATTTCAAATACGAACCTTTTTGAACGCTTTCACTAGTTTCTTCTTATCGTAGTGGTCGCTAATTCCTTGCACAGTAGTTAGAGTTTTTCGACCACTTCGTTGCTGAATGCGAATATGTATTGGCTGGTCTTGCTTGGATGATTCGTCGACACCCTTGGCAGCATCCGTAAAAGGATCTACAAAACGTGAAAGAGCGAAAATATTGCAGAAAACAGCGGATAGATACTCGCAACATTCTGTTGAACAAGATGCCATAGAAAGTGAAATTACCATAAGTTTCTAAGTTCTGGATTGACATGCGAGCTTCGTGACACCTACTGGGTGAAAACCAAGCCGATATAATCTAGGATGCAAAGGATTTAGGACGATTCCACAACAGACGTTACCCTTCTTGTCTCAGAGAGAAGAGAGAAATGGGAAGAATCGTAAACCGGAAATGATGTCACCGACGTCATCAGTCATGTGATTTGCACAGAGAAGAAGTGCTTGGGCGCTCACGTCTCACCAACACAATAGCAAGCGCTACAATTAAAAAAAGAAGACATCAATTTATCGTAATTGAACAAAGACTGAGGATTTCAACTCCATTGTATCTTTTAGTCTCCGGAGTTTCGGTTTTGAATCATTTTTCCTAGAAAATTCGTATCGTCGTGTCCATAGATGATTGTTGACTTCCTCAAGTGACTGCAGGCTCACAGAGTTGGATCTCTTCCGAGAAAGCAAGCAGTGACTTTCTAGCAGACATGCAATCATGTTTAGCTACAATTTAGCTTCTGTAATCAAAGTATTATGCAAACATGCACGATGCATTTGAACATGCTGTTATCTTGGAGAAGTTGCCTTTGCAAATAGAGTGCATCGCTACATTTGGTAAGACGTTTTTTGGGGAAAGCATTTACGAAAATTATAGAAGTTTAAGGTTAAATGTAAGCTTACTGAGAACTTTCTTTTTATCTTTTGAAAGTTTTAAAATCATTGAGACCTTCTTAGGATGTATAATGTATTAAGCCATTATTTTGTAGGGCGTGATACAAATTGTGTAACATGTCCTGAACCATATGGCTCTGTCTATTCCAAGTCCCTCCACCCTGGAGCATTTACAGAATGCAGGCCACTTTAGACCACTTTGGACCACCTTGCTTTAAGGTCCGTTTACACAGGCGATTTTTGTCGCAGCGACTTGATGCAATTTTTGTCACGCTAAAGTTGCACATGTAAACCAGGTGTGATTTTCAGTGCGATTTGTTGCCTCGATATCGCAGGGGTTTTGAACATGTTTGAAACTTGATGCAACTTAAGTGCAACAAAAATTGCATCGAGTTGCCGCAACAAAAATCGCCTGTGTAAACAGGTCTTAACATGTATCAAAATCTTTTGAAGAACGAAGTATAACACAATAGGCACTTTTGTGATTTAATGAGATGTAAACAAGTGGCCCTGTATTCTGTAGTTTAGCCCTCCAGGGAGCAATAATACAGAATGCATCCTTCCCCCCTGCCCAGTGCATTTGTCAGTCCCCTTCATTTTTTTTTTTCAAAAAAAACGTTACTGCCCAGGAAAAGGGGTGAGGGATACTCCCTGTAGTCCCTGTAATGTCCTACAAGGGGAGACTTTACCTGACAATGGGATATTTTTCAGGCTTCAGGTGTATAAGAGGGTAGGGTTTTCACAAGTAAAGGTATATGAAGGGGTGGGGAAATCTGTAATTTAGGTATGAGGTGAATGGAAACTGAATAAATGATACTTGTTTTTTGACTAACACCTCTTCTGATAATGGGTGATGTTCTGCCATGGTATTGCTTATTACCTTCATTCCAAGGGTTTAGAAAAGGGATGCAGTTTTCTGAAGTAGGTACTGAAAGGGGCATCTTTTTTCAATAACAGTGATATGAAAAGGTTACCTTTTATGACAAAGTGATAGACAAAGGGTAAGGAGTTAGTCCTCAGCGTGGAGCCTCCTAATATGAAACTTATTGTGCATGGTAGGGGTAGTTGCCAGTTTCGTTCCATGGTGAGCTTGCCCCCACCTAGTTTGCCCCTGTATCCATTCTCAACTAGCGATCAAGTGCTTAAAATTTATCTTTTGCTTACCAAGAAAAAAAGACAACATTGTGTGCACAGTGAAACAAAACCGCACAAAACATGTTTAGTTCTCGTTCTTTAATCCATTAAAGGTGACTTGGAACTCGAAATAGAAAGTTTATATTATGAGTTCATTGGGGCAAACTCGGTGGGGTTAAACTCGCCATGTGGTGAAACGGGTATCATTCACGGTAGGAATAGAACATTTCTGGAAATGTGTATTTTTAACAGGGAATTAATATTTAGGCTGCAAAAACAGCTGTCCTCCAGGCCCGAGTGGCGTTTCGTGTGAAGGTCCTTCACGCGAAATGCCACTCGGGCCGGGAGCGAAGAAGGATGGCTGTTTTCACAGGCTAATTAAGATTATGGTCAATCTCCTTTCTAAATGTACTATTACAGAGAAACCAAGGGAAACTTACCCCTCAAAATTACATTAATGAATTGATTATTTGAATATTCAACCTGGCTCCAATATTCAAATAATCAATTCATTATTGCATTCTTGAAACAACTAGATGCTTAAATATTCAACTAATCAATTTGTTAATGTAATCTTGAGGGTTATGCTTCACTTAATTTGACTGTTCAGAATGTGACAGTTTTTTTTACACCGGCTGAATTTTATTTTCTAGGTGACAATCTCCTTGTTGGAACAAGGCAGGGACACTTGCTGCTGTATGGCGTTAAGGATGGCACAGGTGATTTAAAATTCTGTTATGTCAGAAAAAAACAAACTACACCTGTATCATTAAAATTTAGGGTACATGTTCTACAGCTGAACCTCCACAAATGGCCACCTTTCTACAATAGCTATTCTATTTGGTCCCAGCAAACAGTCGATATGTTTACTCCTATTTAAACCTCTCTACAATGACCACCTCTCCAGAATAGCTACAGTTTCTAAAACGCACCCTGATTGCCATAATAACCTCTTGACATTTGCCAGTTAACCATCGACTGACGATTGGGATAAACAAAACCCTATTTGTTTATTGTGCAAGGTCACACAATTTGACCCATACCATGCTTCATTGGTCTCTGTCAGGGCTGTTGTTAACTTCTGAGTCACCTGTAACCTTGTTCTCCAAACCTGTAACAAAATTGTTACTTTGTGGGTGAATTCTTTCAGCCACAGGCAATTTCACCTGTAGCATCAAGAGAAAAGTAATCAAGCATACTCAGCCGTAACAAGTGTTATGAGTTATGGGCCTTAATGTCATTCCTGTCTTCTGTTTGTTTGATACATTTTGATTGTCCTATAATGTACTTATTGTTTATATTCTAAAATAAGTCTTTTTTAAGAAGAGAAATGTCGATTACCCCCCCCCCCCCCCACCCTATAAAACAGGTGTCATGTTACATCCTTCACCTCTCTACAATGGCTATATTCCTCTGTTCCCAAGCTGGCTATTGTGGAGGACTGACTGTGTGCTGTTTGAAAAAGTTTACAGTATGTTTGTAACATGTTCCATTGAATAGTACTTCAGTCTGTTAACCCTTGAGTTTTTGTGGGCTTATGCATTATGCATGCACAAGCCCAATAAGCTATCAAAAACCTTATGGGATTGAGGATATGATGTCACATGATAGAGCTTGTGTAGCATGAGTAGTCTGAGAGGTAGACTGGGTACTAGTATCTTGAGTGATTGCTTTCGACTGAAGGCAGCCATTGATACATTTGTAGTGCTTAGTCATTGCTAGCTCAAGTCATATTGCATTGTCAGCAAATTGAAGTGAGAATATATTTTTATTTTGTTTTTAACAGGAGATAATAGATTTGAGGTTGAGCTGCGAAGCTCAAACAAGCTGTTTTCAAAGAAGCCTATTTGTCAGGTAAGAAAATCATACAAACTTGGCTACATTTGTTTGTACTGTGATAATACAAGAGATGCCAACATAAAAACAATGAAAATCCAGGAGATTACCAATTTATCTGTTTTGGCCCTTCCAAAGAGTTGTTCAAAGCTGAGATCTGTCAAGTAAATCTCAAAAAGGCTTCCAACATCCAACATTTTTCCCCCAAAATAGGCCAAAATATGTCTGAAAAATGTATTTTGTACGCTTTTGTATGCAGTGGAAATTTGGTGACCTATACGGGAGAGCGCAAGGTTCTTTCTGTATCGGGGAGATTTCCTAATACACTTTGATTAGGGATAGTTGGCATAGATGTACACACATGAATAGATTGAATTGGTAGATCTAGACTAGAGGAAAAACCTGGGCATCATGGTTTATGGAAAATAGTGGTCTGAGACAACTTAAATGTAAATATCAGTTTGATACTTTTTCCACCTTTTCCAAATATGTATGTGAGTCAAGACATATGCCATTTGAGCTCTGCCCCAGTAGGTGTAACATAACAGTAATGTGTAATATACTCCATCTGGACACCTGTTTCTTCATAATACTTACCATGTACATGATGTACATACCTTATTTGCTACAGTTTATAATTTACTCTCTCTGTAGATGTATTCCAGCTGGAGTGTTCAATAATTATTTATTAAAGTCTTTTTTATGTTTGTGCAGTTAGCAGTTGTGGAACAACTGAATTTGCTGATAAGTTTATCAGGTAAAATAAGAAAATCATTATTAATTAATATCATTGACTTTTATTTTCAATGAACATCAATTACGTTTAAAGGTTGGAACGCACAAGGGGACTAGTCCCCTGAAAAGTTTACACAAAGGGACTGGTCGCAGGGATTTGTCCCCTCATGTGTACCAACCTTAGAAGTAATTGAGTACTTGGGTAAACCGTAATAATTTTTGTTAGCTACAGATGTTCTGGTTATGGTATGGGTATAACTTATCATCTTCTCATCATCAAGAATTTTCTGAACAATGTCTGAGTTTCCAACTTAATTTCCTCATTCTTTTTCTTGCCAGATAATGTGATTAGTGTACATAATTTGGAGACGTTTGCTCTCAAGTTTATTCTGCACAAAACCAAAGGAGCCACAGTTTTTGCCGTAGATATCAAGGTTTGTGTTCAAGCCAACCAATGACCCAGTCAATAGATCTTGTCTTGGTTTCTATATGGGATAACATGTCTATTACTACTTGACCTCGGTGCCTCCCCCAACCCTTCCTAGCATTCTATGAGGTTGTGCCACAATTTGCCAAGACACATTTCTTCTGCCTGTGTGAGGAGAGGTATATATACCATCAAGTTGTAATGTGTTCCCTTATAACAAAACAAAATGAGCCCAGCCAAGGATTTTTTTTAATCATTATTATTAACATTACTTACAGTAGACAAAGTGACTGCTTATAATACAGTTATTTACATTACATACAATAGCTTATGATATATACAGGTCTTCAAGGTCATTAACTAAGCACATCAACAGCTGCGTCCATATTTACATATTTGTTCTCATACACATAGAATATATGTTACATAAGTTACTACTACCAATTTAGTGAAGGATGTTTGCAAAAAGTAATCATTTAAGTGGCCGAAAAAAAAAAGAAATAGATATTCTGTATACATAAAATAATAGTAAAACTAATTATAGTAAAATTACAGAGTACAACTCACCCGTTTCCATTGTAAAAAATTTATTTTATTACCTTTTGGTGCAATGTATGCTTCTGTTTCATACTTGAGTTGAATTTGAGGCTTAAATCCAATGATATTAGGAAAGGTTTGGTGTCTTCTACAGTCCCACAAGTAAATGTTCACAATCAGTAAAAAGTAGTTTTATTAGTAAGGGGCATGGTCTTGTTATGACACCCACTATGATATCTTCTAAAGTCAGGTGAATTTGCTCATCTCTTACCGCTGACCAGTACGCTTCAAAATCTCTCCAAAATGCTAGGATTAAAGTGGGTTAAAGTTTCTAATTTGCTTTTACAAAAAGTGCAATCTTTGTGTGAAATGAAACCAATTTTATAGAGCTTCTCATTTGTATAAAAGATTGAATCTCTTGAAGACTTTATACTGAAAAGCTCTGGCGTGAGGTTCAAGAGCAACTTTATTGGGGAGGAAAAAAGCTAGTTGTAGTTGCTTTTCTGAAAGGTTAAAATCTCTATGAAGAAAAGTGATTGCATTAGGTAGTTTGGCTTTTTTGCTAATAATCAGTAAATAATAATCCCTTGATTTCTTTGTGTTCACACAAAATACCAGCCAAGGATTGAACCCTTTGGCTAGCTTGCTATCAAGTGTTCTTTTTCTGTGACAAGGAGGAAAAGCTCTTCCACCTCTGCCATTAAAAAGATTGCCTGATTACAGGTTTTTTACTCAAAGCCCCTGATGCGAAGTTAAATTACATGTTGTCGGTAATGTATTTGATATAAAATTTTTTTCATAGGAGAGAAAACAGTCATCAGTATTTGGTGAGTATCAAAATTTATTAATTCAACTTATTTCATCTTTCATATTATTGTAATAATATTGTTCCTTTCATTAAATAACATTTTTTTAGTTCAAACTGTGTATAACCCTTATTGGTAATAAATAGCCGAAGGGCCATTGATCTTGACAGTCACATCTCAATTTTTAATAATAATAGTTTATTCACAATTAATCACCCACAGAGAGCAAACAAAAACTAACAATACATTGACGACAAAAATACACGAGAAATTGTGAAAGGAGGTAGAAGAGGTTATCCCTTTCTAGTCCATCTCCTTGACTTATATAGCAAAAAAAATAAAATAAATAAAATAATCCTAATTTCTTATCTGTAAATTCAAAACTATATACAATTGAGTATACTTGTATAATAAACGTTCAAAATAGTAATTAATATAAATCATGTTTTAAGAAAATTCATTAATTAGCTTATTTTCTAAAAGATCTTAATAAGTCTTTTGCTTCAGTGGTCTCTTTTCTTAAATTGTTCCATAAATTAACAATGCAAAGAAAGAAAGAGTGTTTATAGCAATTTATTTGACTTAGCAGATTATTTTCCTTCAGTTTATTTTCCGTCCATCATTAAATGTAACAAGACTTAGTGTTCTTTATGCAGAGATTTTATGTAGAGATTTTAACTTTTAATATTTTTTCTGAAGATCCATCACCACCTCTTGAACTGAAGCTATGTGTGGCAGTGAAGAGAAAACTGCAAGTAAGTGCATAATTTTGTAGTGTATAATCAATCAATTGGTCAACTGATTAATAGTGCTGCGAAGATACACCAGTGTACCGGTGGGTCATGGTATTTTTTGTCATGATACGAATATCAATATTACAACAAAATATCTCAAAATTGTGATACTGTGATTCTTCGTGAATAAAAAATTCAACATTTAGAAACGTAACTATCTTTTATGACTACTCTATGCCAAAGTCCAAATCCTCTGAGAGCTGTTTATTAAACAAAGGGACCCAGTAAAGGGGGAAAAAGTTCCATCTTTGCTTTGTATTTGCATGCTTCCGGTCATGTATCTTTCAAGATAGCAGTACAAATTCAAAGCATACACAGTTCCAAGTAGTTGTCAGCTGACAAAGTCTTATGCACCCACAGACACCATTCATGGTTTGTTATAAGATGGAAATATGATTTCAAAACATTTAAGTAGGAACAAAATTACATGTACATCACCTGTCAGTTGTATGCAAAGATATATTCTATCGTGTTTCGTATTGTGGCACTTGTAACAAGATATGTATCGTATAGTGTGATGTGTCATTGCAGCCCTACTGATTAATCAATCAATCAATCAATCGATTGCACTCAGGTGCTGGTAACCATGCAGACACTCAATGTGTGTCTGTCTGTCATTCGGTTGATCGGTCGGTGATCAATCTGTCTCTTTAACTTTGTTGCTATTTTATTTCTCAGTTGTATAGCTGGAGAAATGGAGAATTTCAGGAACTGGAAGATCTTCTGGTACCAGATGTGGCAAGGTCGGTGGTGTGGTCAAAAGAGTCCTTATGTGTTGGCTTTAAGAGAGAGTACTCTCTTATAAAGGTGTGTCACTCTACCCTTCTTTACCCAACCCTCCAAGCATACCATAAAAATGTACATTTTCAGTCATTTAATTTCAAATCCATGTTGTTGAAATGCTACTTTCTTGGGTGTGTTTGGTTTTGGTGGTTTAACCCATGCTTGCAGAAAGATGGACCACACTGCAGAAGTGTATCCTGCTGAAAATCATATGTAATTTTCTCTGTCAGGAATCTACTGCTTAATGAGTTAGGTCTTCATGCCTTCCACTATATACATGTATAGAGATCAATAAGCATTCTGTTCTGTTTTAGACCAGTACAGGTGCTGCAACTGAGTTGTTTTCAACTGGGCGGCACTTGGAACCTACAATAGCTACTTTGCCTAGTGGTGAGCTCATCCTTTGCCGTGATGACATCAGTATTATAACTGACAGCGAGGGAAAGAAGACACAGAAACAGACCTTAACTTGGACAGACACACCTACAGAACTGGGTAAATGTCAGCCAAAACTATGTATTAAGTAAAACCATCATTGCAACAGGTTGAAACCTACCAATGATTGATGATAGACAAACTTTGCAAGGGTTGTTCAGCCAATGCCATCATGGCTAAACTGACCAATCTGACACTTTCAATGAACAAGACTTATAACACCATTGCCTGACAAACATTATTCACTTGACTCTGAAGATGACTTCACTCAGGTTGTCAAGATATCAGTCACCAACAACATTTCTTTTCAGAACTACTCTCACCCGGACGATCACACTATGCAAAGGTCTATGATCATTTCTTTTTTTCCTGTTGCAGATTATGTCGAACCGTATGTCATTGGCCTTCTTCCTCGTTATGTTGAGATCCGAACCATTAGTCCCCGTGCGCTTATTCAAAGCATTGAGCTTCCCAAACCTAGATTCGTCACCCAAGGAAAGCACATGTATGTGGCATCCACAAGCCATGTGTGGAGACTGATTCCTGTGTCAATACCCATGCAGATCCAGCAGCTGCTACATGACAAACAGTTCAGTCTAGCACTGATGTTAGCAGTACGTCATCAGATTCATTTGTTTCTTGAGCTTTACACATTTATGTTAATGTAAAACTACAAAATTCAATTGCGTTCACGTAGCAAATTGAGTGCATGCACTTGATTTCTTCAAAACGTCATGCATTTTGACCTACTAGCCTTTGACAACAACTCACTTAAGTCTGCGTCATCAGGATAGAATGTTTTTTTAGTTCAGCGACGGCAAATGACCATGAGTTGTGGTTGGCTCTGTGTTCATGGGAAAAACACTAAACACTCACAGTGCCTCTCTACCCAAGTGTATAAATATTATACAAAGTGCTCCATATTGTTCTCTGACTGTTTTACATGTATTATTAGGACATGGTGGTTGAACCTGAGCAAGAAAAAGCAAAACGCAAGGAGCATATACAGAATCTGTTTGCATTTGATATGTTTTGTCAGAAGAGATTTGATGATTCATTGCAGCTGTTTGCCCAGCTGGAGACAGGTCAGTAACATTTTTCTGCTTCTACACCAGCAATTTTTCAATGTGAAAAGTTATTGTAAATTACAGAATTTATTGTCACATGTTCCATCTTACATGTACAATGCCAAATCGGTACTGTCTCTTATGCTGCACAAAATGCTTCTAGTGTGTGATCATTTAAATGAAAGCTATTGAGCAGTTCTTTCATGTGGCACTGTTTATTATACAATGTATACTGTACAAGGTGGTTCTAACTTTTAAGTCTGTGGATAAAACCCTAGTGCTAATGATAATTCAAATGAAAGTTATTGAGCAGTACTTTCATGTAGTACTGTTTATTATGCTGTATAAAATGGTTTTGAATTAAGTCTGTGAATAAAACTCTAGTGTGTGACCATATGAGGGCTGTTGAGCAGTACTTTTATGTGGTTCATAACAGCACCCATTGCCATCAATACTGTCTTCACTTTTCAAGTATGACATTTGCATGTGATTTGTGTATTGCAGATCCAACACATGTGATTGGTCTATTTCCTGAATTCCTTCCAAGTGAATTTCGAAAGCAACTTGAATACCCTGCCCCACCTCCTCAGTTAACAGCTGGGGAGTTAGAGAAAGGCTGTTTAGCCCTGGTGGAATATTTGACTCAGGTACTGCAGATTCATGTATCTTTTATGGGAGCAGAGTTGCAGGGCTTGAAAAAAACTGCCATCTGGGCATCTAGGACAAGTAGATTCACCTTCTGGGCAGGTATATGTAACTTTTCATCCTCACCTGCCATTATAGGCAAGGGATCAGGCAAGTCATCTGGGAACTCAATCATTAAAAGAGCAAACAAGCAATGTTTGAGAGATAATTAAATGTCCCAAGGGCAAGCTGGAATTCAAGTTTTTTTTTCATGGTGCAGTGGAGAGATTTTCTTCTGGATATTGCACTTCATTTGTACTTAACTCCTCTGATCTTTCTTTTAATATCTGTCTTTAATACCAGAAACGAAATGAGCTTATGAATTTAAGCACCGACAAAACAGACAGTGCCCAGAAAGGAAGGAGCAAAACCAATTCTACAGAAGAAAACAGTAAAGGTAAGGTTTAGACTGAAAGCGTGGGAGAATTGGAAGAACATTTTCTTCAATCCTCTGAACAAAAGCTTGCAATTCTAATAGAATTTTTATTGTGTGAATTTTTTTTCTTTTTCTCAAACTTCCAGCTGACATAAAGGCTCAGAAAAATATAATGCACAGAAGACAGATCATTGACACCACATTACTAAAATGCTACTTACAGGTTAGTGCAGTCATGTTGTGTTAAATCATACAGGGTATGTGAACACTTCTTGGGCAAGACACGTAACTGTCAAAGTGTCTCTCTCCACCCGGGTGTATAAATGGGTACAGGCGAATGTAATGCTGGGAGTAACCGTGTGATGGACAAGCATCCTATCCAGGGGGGAGTCAAAATAGTCCTAGTTGCTACATGTTTCAGAAACTGGGATAAGCGCCAGTCTAATACTGGTGTAGGCTACTTGGCTCGTATGCAGACTACCTTTACCATATGAACACCGTCTTGTAAAGGGGGTAGCAGAACTTCTGAGCTATTCACCTCCATCTCCAGACTGTGTTTTAACTTCCCTGAGTGATTATCTCTTATAAGGGACCACACTTGAATTATCTCAAATCCTATTGCATGTTGCTAGTGTACTAGAAATGACACTGAGTGACTAGTTTGCTGTATTTGCTTGCTATGGCTTGCCAAAAGAGGTTGCATGGTACAAAACCAACTCACCAGGGGTCAGCTGTGAAAATGTCCACATGGGAGACCTGTCTATTTGCTGGACCCTGCCTAAGTGTTTGAATTTGAGGGGTGTCTCTTAGCAGGGGCTTGACAGGCCTAGCTTATATACCCAGCTTGTAGTGGTAAGAGAGTTGATGTCTGTTAGAGGTCTCATTTCCAAGGTAATCCCTCAACAAGTTGTTTGTAAATCACTTCTGGACTTTGAAATCCCAGGAGTGTCTAGAAAGATGCACCTCTAAGCCGTATAGCCCCTCCACTAAAACACTCACGCAATGTGCTTGGTAAAATTATCAGCAGAAGAACTGGGCACGTCTAAAAATTACTTAAGAGGAACTGTGAGGGATCATCTTAGAATAAGGCTAATATGGTGGATAAACTATTTTACTTTTCTTACTATCTTGGACTGAGTTGTTCAAAGATCAGTGCAGCCAACCCAGGTTTAGTGAGAACTTTGATTTCAGTTTTGTAACTCTTGAGGTTTTCTGTTAACATTTCTTTGTCCTTCAGTTTTGAGCTTGAGTAATCCCAAACTACACAAAGTATGAGAAGTGTAAAAATACAAGAACAATATTGTCACTTAGGGTACATTTTAATCCTGGCTCTCGACCAACCCGGCCCTGGTTTCAGAAGTTTTCACTGTAGTTTAATGGTAACGGTGCCAAGACTCCTCAGCTTGTGCTGTTCTGTTGCAGACAAATGATGCTCTTGTTGCTCCTTTGTTGAGATTGAAAGAGAACAACTGCCATGTTGAAGAGTGTGAAAGGGTTCTAATGAAACACAAGAAATACAATGAACTTGTGATTCTGTACCAGACAAAAGGTCTTCACAAGAAAGGTGTGTAGTGAATCCTTCATTTCCAAGGGTGATCAGTGTTCATTTTTTCGTCATGTTATTGGTAGATTATCAAATAGACAGGTGTTGAAAATAAGGAAAATGGTCAGGAATATAGCTTAACTCCTGCATTGGGAGAATGCCAAGGTGAGAGGTTTCACTCCTATTGTGAGAAGTCAGAATTGTTTTCCCGAGTGTCTTGTCCCACCAGCCAATAAATATCCATCAGGGACTGGTTGTTTGAAGGCTGGATAACTCTATCCACCGGGTAGACCGCTGTCCACTAGATAAGTGTTAACAAAACAAACCACGCTATCCGCTGGATAAAGATTTATCCAAAGGATAGCATTATCCAGCCTTCGAACAGCATGGACCAGGACACTGTGAAGGGACTAGTGGGCCTTACTCTTGGCCTTTGCTTGTGCTGCAGCATATGAGAGCCTGTTTGCAGGGGACCAGTGGAAATGAGGTAGCCAAGGGGTGGTATTTTTTTGTTTTTACGTGAACATGCAAGGTGAATCAATTCCAGTATCGTGATTGGCTGTCCAAGGTCAAGAGGGCACCGTCTTGCCCACTATGGACCACCCACTGTGACCGTCAAGAAAAATTTCCCGAAAGCCATTTGATAAATCTGTTTATTGACCAAGCTTCCTTGGTTAAGATGGCTGGATATTGGCCTCTCTCTTTTTATGCGAGTTTATAGACTTGGACTACGTCTTGGTCTAGACATGCAAAACCAATAACTCGGCGCAATATCCAGCCAGCCACATGCTTTGTCATAATTAGGCTGATTAAGCAACAGAATGGGAACGTCAGGTGACGACTGGATGGCGTGCAGAATAGCTTGGATTCTGTTTAATTTTACCATATTTGGGTTTTGTTCTGCGTGCGCTGTCGTCAAGTGACTTTCCCGTTCTCTTGCTAAATCAGCCTATTAACTCATCTTGTTGTTGTTGTTTATTTCTTCATTTCTTAGCATTGGATCTTTTGTTAAGACAAGCTCAGAAATCGAGCGGTTTACTGAAAGGCCACCAGAGAACGGTTCAATATCTCCAGCATTTAGGTAACGTGAGAATGAAGGAATTAATACTACATGTATTCATATTTGATAAAATGCAAATTAATGTATACAGCGTAATCGAAATAGTTATTCCTCCTGTATTCAAGATCTGGCGTACTTTTTAAAGTTTAAAGTATGGTATGGTTACATTTGGAGCTCGTCTTGTTCAATATATTGCTATAAAAAGAGTATGATTAACCTTTATTTCTTTCCAATGGTTTTTCAGGTCATGAACATTTAAAACTAATATTTGATTTTTCTGTGTGGGTGCTAAAAGCTCATCCTGATGATGGCTTGAAGGTAAAACTTCTACTTTGGACTTGTTCTTGATTTGCAGGAGAAGCTAAGCAGAAACTTCTTACTTAGTCGGATCTACAATAGTTTGGTTTTGTGGAGCAGTACTGAACAAATGATAGGAAGCTATAAGAAAGTAATACTTCTCAAACTCATTAATAATTCATCAAGTTTAAGCAAAGGTTATTATGACCGTGATGGCGTGACTGTGACGGCGTGACCGTGATGGTGTGACCGTGATGATGTGACAGTGACGGCATGACCATGACGGCGTGACCGTAAAGGTGTGACCCTGACGGCGCGACTGTGACGGTTTGACCGTCACGGAATCTGGATGTCTTGGTTATCTTTGTTTCTTTGTTTTTTACGATTTATTTCAATTGAAGAGACATATCAAAACGAAGTCCTGTGTATTAACACATTTCCAAACACTGCGAAGTTCGTCAAAAATCTTGCGCTATGGGTCGTATTTTCAACTTTCTTTTCAGTGTGTGGAAGTGTGATGATACACCGTCTTTCGTGTTTCATATTTGCGAGATTGTGTTTGGAAAGAGTGCTGAAATAACGATACACAGCGGTTTGATTTTTGATGAACCTCGAGGTGTTTTGGATATGTGTTAAAACACTGTTTCCAGTGTTCAAGTATATCTTTTCAATGAAAACTTAAGGGTAAAACGTTGAAATTTTATGTGGATTAGACTGCTATCTAAGTACTGACCAGCTATGGATTTGAATGTGGTGATTATGAATCTTTGCGTTCAGAGGTCTTTTGTTTTCCTTCCTAGATATTTACAGAAGATTTACCAGAAGTTGAAGGCTTGCCGCGGGACAAAGTACTGGCTCACATAGAGCAGTGTGCCAAGCAATTAACCATCAGATACTTGGTGAGTAGAATAGAGTCAGTAATATAGCCTGTCAGCAGGCGCGCATGCGCTGCGGAACGAATGGCGAAGCCGGCAAGCAAAGCGAGCCTGCGAGGGGCCTAGCACGAAAAATGACAGCCTGCCCCAGTTTTCCGTTCCAGGCTGCTCCCTGGCCCATCGCTCAAGGGGTCCTTCGGGGTTAAATGCAGCAGATGTTCGACACTTTGTACTAACTATGAAGTAGTCATTGCTTTCTTTTTACAGTGTGAATGTAAAGGTGTCTTTTTATCTTTAGGAACATATAATCTTCATTTGGAATGAATTAAAACCTGAATTTCACAACAAGCTTATCAACAGTTACCGTGAAAGAGTGCAAGTTCTGATGAAGGAATATTTAGATTCATTACCTGAAGGTTTGTTTTTGGTTAATTTTTTTGTCCGCCTATTAATGCAAATTAGTATCACCCAACTAGTGGGCTAATGCAAATCCTGTATTTTGATTGGCTACGCTACTAGGGGTCTAGTAGTAATAGTCATCGAGTAGAGAAATTCGCCGGTTTTTCCTTCGTTTTTTTCCCCAAATAAATATTTCCTAAACTTGCATTTGCTAACTTTGTTATTGCCTTTTTTGTCTGACTAGTTGGGTGATACTAAAACAATTAGACCCTTCGCCCTCAAGGGCCACGGGTCAATAGCCCTTTCGAACTACGGGTCTAATTGTTAAATAGCAGAGGTATTCTCGCAATCTTTATCTCGACGAAAACCCATAGGAATTGTATAAAAGCGGTAAGGAGAATTTTGATGTTGATTGGTTGTTAGGTGACGAGCCATTTCCGCCCGGAAGTGAACCTGGTGAACTGGGCGAGTTGAGAGGACGATTACTGTTCCTGCTGGAGACATCTAAATATTATCAAGCACAGCATCTGCTGACACACTTCCCGGAGTGTGAGTCATCTTTTACGTCTTTGTGTATAAATTAAGCTCATATTGAATTCATGTAAAAAAAAAACAGAACAAAACAAAAAATAAAGCACCCGTGCATTTTTCATCCAGACAGAGGAGATGCCAGACATTGCAGTTCCCGCCAAAATTTCCGCGGCCGTCCAACGTTCGCGCGTTTGCCGTTCCAGTTAAAACTATCGTTACTGAATGTAAATAGGAGTTCAGAGCCTGAATTCTTTTTGAAATTTTCTATTTTGAATGTACGCAGATTAAGTAGGAGAATTTAAGGATTGTTCCCCATCATTACAAACTTCTTGCACATTGGACTGTAAACTATTGCCTTATCCACAGTATGCCGGAGGTTTTGCACTGAAAACGCACTGAAAACGCATCAAATGTTTTCTGTCCATAGCACACTATGCCGGAGAAATTTGAAAAAGTCACAATGACCGGCCATTTTTTGTGCTTAAGTAAAACTCGGGCAGGGAAATATTAGCATTATCGTAACCTCGTCGTCTTAAAAATGTTTTCTGTGCGCCCTAAAACACAAAGCCGTCATTTTCAAATTCCTCCGGTATGAGTAGCATTTCCTAAAAGCTTTTTTTCCGTGACAGATTAGTGTGGACGGAAGGCCTAACCGTAGAAATAAAGCTCTGTTTTCGTGAC